>SJYQ01005465.1:19749-39233 GCA_006410935.1 Redunca redunca
CGTCTCATCACCCCCTTAATCCAGTTTTATTTTTCATGAAATTTTCTATTATATAGTTTCAATTAAATAGGTTCACACAATTGACTATTTATATCAGGTTACTTTCACTTAATGCTTTCAAGGTTCATCTACATTGTAAGCAGTGTGCTTTACTTGCATAAATGAACCAGACTGGGGTGCAGGAATGAAATGGTATACTTATTTATATCAGGTTAGTAAACAAAAGGAATGGTGCTTAGTGTATAGTCCAAATCATGGTGGAACTTATGATATCCACTTATCAGGGGCTTCTTGAGCTTTCCAAGGAATTATATAAATCTTTTGACCTAGCAACATCACCTCTAGCATTCTTTCCAATAGAAATTGTAACAAACAAGGATACATGGACCAAAGAATGTATTACATAGCATTTACAATAACTAAATCAGTAAACAGAAAATCAATCAGAATTTCTGAAATGTGGGATATCATTGAACAAAATATGCTACATATTAGACTATGTAGGTGACAATAGTTTGCACTTAGTCTATGATCTCTTGTATATTTTTTAACTAGTTAATATTCTAAAACAGTTGACTCCATATGACAGCAAAAAATACTGAAAAACAATTCACCATACTGAAAGTTATAAGGTTAAAAATTGAAATCCACTGAAATCAGTCAAGTTCACAAACAGTAATCTTAGTGGACAAAATTTTAGTTTCTTTCTCTTGCATTCAGAAATGTGTATGATCAGATATGATCAATTTATTGAGTTCCAAACTATCTACCTAGTACACTTACTCAGTGTGGTCTTCATAATAAACTTATAATGGAACAAGGAGGTATTTTTATATTTGGTAAATTCTTTGGCATATAAACTCACAATGACTTTGTAACATGCCAACTTGGCAGAGCTACATGACAGAGGGGAAGTGAAGGCAGCAGCCAGGTTAAAACATGCCCATAGGGTCACCTGGTCTGTGATTATTCACACAAACACTAAAGTAATCCAAGGGCTATCGTGAAGGGAGTTTGCAGACATAAGTCTCTCATCCTGATTCTAAACTAGAGAGCTTACACTAATTTATCTTCTTAGCTGCTGTCCGAACAGCCGACTTTTTTAAAATATATTTTAAATTGGAGGATGTGTGTGTGTGTGTGTGTGTGTGTGTGTGTGTGTATGTATCCCCTCTCCCTTAAGCCTCATTCCCACCTGCCCCACAGCACAGCAGGGGCAGACTTTTCACTGAATGTGCACTTACAGGCATAATGTCATCCACCTCTGAGAACTCTGGGCTAACACCATCACCAAATTCTCCCACTGAGGAGATCCAGAGTACCCGTGTCTTCCAAAAAGGAAACTGTACACTTGTGTCTGGTGCCCTGATTTTTGTGACTGCTGCAATTTGTAAATACAGAAAAACAGAGAAATAATATAAAGTCACCTTTATGTCAGCATTCCTAGAAACACTTTATGACTAATTTGGAACACAAAATATTATTGTAGAAATTAACCCATACTGCCATACTTCACTTACCAAAGAAGGGTGCTAGGGAAATTGGTTAAGAATTGAAAAATAATGACCTGGGGGATGCTTATAACAATTGTGGGCCCCCATAAGACAGTGGTTGTGCTTTTGCCATTCAAGATAATTTTCATTTTTAAAAAATTTTTATTTTGCATTGGAGTATAGCCGATTAACAAACCATGTCGTGATAGTCTCCAGTGAACAGCAAAGGGACTCAGCATACATATACATGTATCCATTGTCCCACAAACCCTCTTCCCATCCGGGCTGCCACATATCACTGAGCAAGGTTCCATGTGCTATATAGTAGGTCCTTGTTGGTTATCCATTTTAAATACAGCAGTGTGTACCTGTCCATCCCAAACTCCCAGACTATCCCTCTTCCTCCCATTCTTCCCCCTGACATCCATAAGTTCATTCTCTAAGTCTGTGAATCTTCAAGATCATTTTTAAATGCACATTCATAAACATTTAGGAGCATCGACACCTTGCCTGCATGCATGTTCAGTCATTTCAGTTGTGTGACCCTATGGGCTGTAGCCCTCCAGACTCCTCAGTCCATGGAATTTTCCTGGCAAGTATACTGAAGTGGGTTGCCATTTCCTTCTCCAGTGGATCTTCCCGACCTATGGGCCAAATCCATGTCTCCTGTGTCCCCTGCATTGCAGGTGGGTTCTTTACCACTGAGCCACCTGGGAAGCCATCAACTCCTTAAAATATATATAAATAGTACAGGTGTCTTGAAGGAGATAAAAGCAGAGTCCTGATTCCCACTCTTCCTCAAAATTCTGCACTCTCCAGCTGATTGTCCAAAGGGAAATATATCAAAAAAGAAAAGTGAGGATATTATGTGTTATTTCTTCAAAATATGTCTTTGTCCTAATTTTCCCACTGTGGTCACTAATGTTTCTGTTTTGTTCCAGAGCCACCTTTTAATGTCATTGGCCTGAAGGTGTGTCTGAGCTAGGTCCTTTCTCTACTGTCCCGCATGAGCTGGGTGGGGAGCACCAGGCAGAAACTCCTGTGGTGTTGTTGCTGGGGGGCTCTAGGGGGCTCGATCTGGAGTGTGAGGGTGAGGAGCAAGAGATGCTTCCATTCTGGAGTGGTGACCACAGGAGTTCTTACATTACAGTGTTCCTTTAAAATGCAAAAATCAATAATAACCAGGACATGAAAACAACCTAGATGTCCATCAGCAGATGAATGGACAAGAAAGCTGTGGCACATATACACAATGGAGTATTACTCAGCCATTAAAAAGAATACATTTGAATCAGTTCTAAGGAGATGGATGGAACTGGAGCCGATTATACAGAGTGAAGTAAGCCAGAAAGAAAAACACTAATACAGTATACTAACGCATATATATGGAATTTAGAAAGATGGTGATGATGACCCTGTATGCGAGACAACAAAAGAGACTCAGATGTGTAGAGCGGACTTTTGGACTGTGGGAGAGGGAGAGGGTGGGATGAGATGGGAGAATGGCATTGAAACATGTATACTATCATGTAAGAAACGAATTGCCAGTCTATGTCCGATGCAGGATGCAGGATGCTTGGGGATGGTGCATGGGGATGACCCAGAGAGGTGTTATGGGGTGGGAGGTGGGAGGGGGTTTATGTTTGGGAACGCATGTATACCTGTGGTGGATTCATGTCAATGTATGGCAAAACCAATACAGTACTGTAAAGTAAAACAAAGTTAAAATTAAAAAAAATAAAATGCAAAAATCAATCAATAAATTAAGCTCCTCCTCCATGACAGAACATATTTAAACGAACCTCAAGAAACAGATTTCCAAGTTTTCCAAGACATTTGGCTAAACTCTCTAAGTGATAAAATAATCTTTCCAACTTTTTTGGTAAGTTAAAAATAAAAATGATTAATATTCAGAAAGTCACATATCAATATATTTCATGGTGGGTTTGTAGTACAGTCAGTGACTCTTGATGAGAGGATGTTTGCAAGGTGTCAAAGCAATCTTATCTTGTTTCAGGGAATCTCATCATCCGTATTAACCCCATTGGAAGACTGATGAAATACAATCATTTGGAACAAATGGGTGGGGTTTAGAGATTCAGTATAAGGAGACTCCAGGAGCCAAAGTTTTCTCCAGTACTGAGAGGGAGTGTTTGGAGCTCACCTGGATCTTGAGACTTTGGAAAGCCTATCAGACCACACTAGAACTCTTGATCCCTAAGCCAACTTTACATTAGTCTCCAGGGTGAACTGTTTCTACATCTCCTTAGGTGTGCACACAGTTCATCACAGAGCAGCTCCTGGGACTCTCTTGAGGAAGGCAGGGTGGTGGGGGGAGACAAATACAATTTACTAATTTTAATAGAAAATTGAGGTTGTTTCATTGAAATAACTATGTGTGCCCACTTAGTAAAATTATTCTATCTCTGTATTGTCTAAATGGCATACATGTTGGAATTAATGGTGATTAATTTTAGTTCTCTAATTTTGTTCATCTCTTAGTTATTCCTATGCATTATGAGGACTCAGAAAGTAGTATAGATCCTAAAAATAATTTTTAGAGCTATTTATCTCCATATGTAATACCTAAAATGGTCTATTTTAAAAATGGAGTGTGCCTGTATACACAGGAGAGATATTGTCCACTATTGTATTCTATTGAACTAGGTAAGGAATGCAATAATTTGAGAAAAATATTACTTTAAAGTGAAGTAACAGTTTTCTCTTCAGAAATGTGAGTTTTTATGGCTGAAATTTTAAAGAAACTAAGAGATAATTCAGCAGGCAGAAAAGTGACACTTGAGATGTCTGAGGAATTTCTGTACTTAACTAGTACAGACACAAGGATCCAATATTTTAGCAAAGTCAATTTTAAAGAGTATGATTTGTTTTTTGGTGCTGATTATCACCATTACATGCAAATTGCATCTTACCACAAGATGAAAGGGGTGTCTGATAATAGTTTTAAAGACTTGGAAGATATAACCCTATGGTTTCAGTTTTGGTTTGATTAATGAGTATGATACAGATTAAACAGGAAGGGAAAGACAACCAAGCAGTATATGGAATTAGTATATGTTACAATTCGTGAAGGGCTTCCCTGGTGGCTCAGAGGTAAAGAATCTGCCTGCAACGCAGGAGACCGCCGGTAGTTTCTGTTACATAGGATCCTGTTTGACAAAATTTAGTTTCATCTTCATTAACTCTGAATGTATTCAGAAAGTGTTTTGGAGAGAAAAAAAGTGATTGTGGATGTGAATTTAGTTTGAGATAAAACAAAGGACATCCAATCACAGGAATACTGACAATCACAGGAAATAATAAAATATAAGCTTAGTCAAGTATCGTGTGCTAAATCAATGACTGGCACAGAGTATTGCGATTGATTGTTTAGGGCAATCAAGACCCGCAACAAAGAGCTATAAATTAGGTCAAACTCCTGAAGTTCATGCTACTTAGAGGAAAATAAGACCTCAGCAAAATTGAAGTTTTCCTCTAGGTAGAGGAAAAGGGGGCAGGAAGTAGATACTGTTTGTTTGGCAGTCAAGAAAATTTCCTGCAGCTCTTGAGAGCTCTCTTTGTGTCTAGTTTTCTGATTGTGTCAAAGCAAACTCCAGTCTCTTCTGTTCCCAATACAGTTCCACAGTTGAGTCATCCCCCAAGTCTAATTTGCTTGTTCCTTTACGTCTTGGGGAAAGAAGAATAAACTCCTGATGTTCTTCCCTCAGGAAAATGGACTCAGAAATCCCAGAAGCCTTCCAGAAGGAGCTCACCTGCCTCGTCTGCCTGAATTTCCTTCTAGACCCAGTCACCATAGGCTGTGGGCACAGCTTCTGCAGGTCCTGTCTTTGTCTCTTCTGGGAACAAGCCGAAGTCCCTGCCAGTTGTCCGGTGTGCAGACAATGATCAGAACAGACAAACCTCAAAACCAATTTACTTCTGAAGATTCTGGTGTCCACTGTCAGAAAAGCCAGCCTCAGGCAATTCCTGAAGTGTGAGGAACACCTGTGTGAGACCCACAAGCAGACAAAGACCATCTTCTGTGAAGCCGACAAGAGCTTGCTCTGTTTGGTCTGCTCTCAAGGTCAGGAGCACAAGACTCACAGACACTGTCCCGCAGAAGAGGCTGCTGAGGAATCCTGGGTGAGCAATGCCTCTGAGAGCACTTAGGAAGCTTGGGGATGGTACACCTAAGAGACTAAAAGGATATGATGATCATGATGCTGACTGAACCTTCTCTTTACTGAGTGCCAGGACACATCTAGTTAGCAGTAACACAGTTGTGGAGAAAATGCCACAGCACACCTGCTTTGTGGAGCTTGTATCCACTGGCTTGCTCATGAAGTCAGTTTGTTGTAAAGTTGTGTCTGACTCTTTGTGACCTCATGGACTGTAGCCCACCAGGCTCCTCAGGCCATGGCATTTCCCAGGCAAGAACACTGGAGTGGGTTGCCATTTCCTTCTCCAGGGGATCTTCCTGACCCAGGGGTTGAACCCACATCTCCTGCATTGGCATGTGGATTCCTTACTGCTGAGCCACCAGGAAGCCCCCATGATTACTTGGATGACACATTATTATGCCTCTGTAAAGCCTTCATTTTGAGAAAAGTCTTTGACTCCAAAATCTACAGGTGTAAAAAGTCTTTGCCATCGGACCCTGGTTTCCTAACCCTGGACAAAGAAGGAAGATACAGTACATGGGAATTAACAGGGACAAGCATCACTAGAATGAAACTCTGATACAAGATGCCACAGTATCTGAAAATTAGCTATCTTCAACAAAACCTTGTTCCTTTCCCTAAACGGATGATTCCCTGGGTGTGGTTCTGTGGTGCGGAATTTCTTGAAATTGATCCTTAGTGAGGAAGAACAGGGAAATGTGGTGATCTGTTATGGCCTTGCTAGTCTTCCTCCAGTTCCTGTATCTGACATTCCCTAGCACACTCCCTCATTTGGGATCTGAAACCTCAATCTTTTCTGGCTCTAAAATTCAATTATTTTACAGGAGAAGCTGGCAAACCAAATGAGACTTTTATGGGAAAAGATACAAGATGTTGAAAGAAACCTCAAAAAATATGTTGAAGGAACTGATGCTTGGATGGTAAATAGGAGAATGCATTTCTCTTTGAAAAAGATCAAGGCAGACATGCTAGAAACTTGTCCCTTAATAGTTTGAGGTGAGATAATCATGTGCTAAAAAGTTCAGAGAATGGGTGGAACACTATTTAGAATAATATTCCATGTACCATTTCAACCTACATTTCCAAGCCTCCTGAACTGTTTGGAAACTAATGGACCAGGATGTACAGCAAAAGATCCACTAGACGAATGCGGCACAAGTGCTGAGATGGAGGCACATGATGGGACGAGGACGACTCCACACCAGCGATTCAGGATCTCAGGGGAAACTTCTCAGGTTTAAGATCAGTTCTCATTCTGAAGATCAAGGGGGCTTTTCAGGCACAGATTTCTGTATAAGTCATACATTCTAGAAAGTAAGGAACATATTATTGAGAAACACAAGTATTTTCAATCTGATTAGTACCTGAGCTCAGGTGGATACAAAGGAAACTGAACAGCAATTTAAGGGGTGTGAGTTTCATGGTGAAGAGTAACAGCTCATTATCTAGAGAGTAAGCAGAAAATGTGACATGTTAAAGAAAAACCTCAGGAGGGAAAGGAATAAGGAGAAACAGATAAAGAGTGAGAGAGTGAATTCATCAATACTGGGAAGGAATATGCAACGGAATGAAGATGAATGACCTTCTAAACAGTGTGGGTAGGAGCCTGTGACCTTACAGAACCTGTTTGTAGAGAGAAAAGGAACGAAAAAAATGACTGGGAGGGTGAGCATCTGTTTGAGTGCAGTAGATGAAAATCTGAAGATCATTCCTTAGGATACCCACCCTGAGGATAAAATGGAACATAGCTGCTCAGAGAGAAGTCAGGCTATGGAGTTTGGGAGCTTTGAGATGAGACATCAGTTTACTTCTTAACATTGAAATCAGGATACTGCACATGATGTATGAATTACCCATAGATTTCAATTGCTTGCATGGGTCTTTCAGATTTGATAGAAGGCATATGAAAGAAATGACCCATGAAAAGATTTTCTCCAGATGTTTCAGAAACATCTGTAGGAAATGGATGGAAGTTATTTGAGAAAAGGGTGGGTTTAACTCTAGACCTAGTCAAAAACCATGAAAAATAAGTGAAGGAAAGAGGAATAAGTTTGATTTCTGAGAAGAGGGAAGATATGAATTTAAGATGGGTATAGCTTCTTGGGAGACAGAATGAGTCAGAGCAAACTGAATGCTGTTGAAACCCCTCCCCCAACAGTTTTACGTGAATGGATACGGAGACATGATTAGGAAAACTTATCAGTTGGTAACTCCAATTCTTCAGGAGGGAGAAAATTACTACAAAGGGTTTATTACAAAAGAAGGCTAAAAGATTTGTAAGCCAATCAGAAAGAAACAAAAGGAACTGAGTGGAAAGAAGATAGATCTCAAAGTAATATACAAAGAATTCAAGAAAATGTCCTATAAACCAAATGTGGAGATGCTCCAGGTAAGGACCGAGGACTGAAAAATGTATTATCTGAGGCTCACACCTTTGATAACCATTAGATGGTACCAGGGGTCTATTTTTTAATCTCTTGCATTATAAGGTGGGAGTCTCTCCTAGTGGGAAATACTATAGAGAAAGTGCAACTCACGCAAATCATGATTGAGCAAGCTTTGCAGAATTGTGAAGATGGAGACTCCTCAGGGAATACTCCCTTCTCAAGATCTCCTTTTGTAATTTGATTCTGTGAAAACCAGAAAGCAACAGCATTTGTACTGCCATTCAATGTTTTGATCTCCAGTTGGGCAATGAGAGAAATTTTAGACACATTCATAAGTTTATACCTCATGTTGGAATATCCCAGGTTTGAGTTGCCTTTAGTTTGGGGCATATTAATCTTTTAGGACAAGCCCTAGGAAACATCAATTTACAGAGAGCTGAGGGTTGTCCAATCACTACCCTTGTGCTTTTCTCTCTTCCTCTCCCTCCAAATTTCTTAATTTGGATTATTCTTAATTGAGATAATTTGGGTTATCTCAACATGCTGTGCCAATTTCCTTTGGGGAGAAAATAAAGAATGAGTGTCCTGACTGTTTTCTCTTGGTGGTGATAAGAACATTTCTGAAGTTTTCCCCAACCCAAATACTGGTTGGCTATTTATGAAGAAGGCTAGTCTTATGTTTCCTTATTTTATTTTTGACAGGAATTGGGAGACAAACTGAAATGGTAAGTCTGATCTTGCAATGCTGATGATGGCACTGTGAGGGCTGTGTAAGAGATCAAGCTGCATTTAACCAAGGGAACATGTAGCGTGCCAGACAATACCACATTGCTTGTGTGTATATGGATCTATGGGGCTTCCCGGGTGGCGCTAGTGGTAAAGAGCCCTCCTGCCAATGCAGGAGACACAAGAGATGCAGGTTCAATCCCTGAGTTGGAAAGATCCCCTGGAAGAGGGCGTGGCAACCCACTCCAGTATTCTTGCCTGGAGAATCCTATGGACAGACAAGCCTGGTAGGCTACAGTCCATGAGGTCACACAGAATTGGACGCAACTTAACACACACATGGGGTCACAAAGAGTCGGACATGACTGAGTGATTTCACTTCACTTCACTGAACATGCACATATCCGTGTCTGTTTTGCCGAATATGATTTCCTGTTACACTTGAAGTAATTAATAGCGTATTTTGCTCCTGTGGCTGAGGGAGGAATGTGTTGCCATGCCCAATGCAGACTTTTCCAAAAGGCCAGTTTTTACTGATTTAAATTTCAAGATCATAAACATGTTGAAGCTCAAGGCCTAGTATTTCCAGGCGTTAGGTGAGAAAGGTAAGTACCCCCGGGAAATGGGGGTGAAAACAGACCATGAGAAAAATGAGAAAAAAATTTCCCAAGAATAGCCTGATCCTATCCCATGCTTGTGGGAAAAGAATTTAGATGAAGAATGTTGAGCTGAAGGATGCTGTCTTATCCTAAAGACGTTAAGAAGCCCTGGGCAGCAGAAGGATGAACCGCATCTTCCTCTTACAGCAGTGAGTCAGCACAGCTGCACGTGCCTCAGCCTCTGCTCCCAGAACTCCCTGCGCGCCCCATGGCCGGCCGATGGACTGGCTCAGCCGCTTCCGGCGTGAGTGTCACCCCACCGGTGTGTCTGCCCTGCAGGGTCCCTCAGTGTTGGTTTCTGTAGACAGTCTTTCCCTTTTCATCTCTCAGCTTGTGCAGAACAGCCTGCAAATAGGCACGTACAAACACGTGCGGTGACAGAATCACTAAAATCCTCCGCAGAATAACACACAGGCTGGTGCAGGGGCTGATGCGATTCATGCCTCATCAATTACTTATAAATTTGAATAATCTGTATAATGAAGAAAAGGACATGCTCCAAAATGGATCCTGGATCCCTAAAAATATCATCACCTACCATGTCGGTTGTTCACTGAAAGCTCGTTATTAATCCAGGGTATTCCAGTTTCAGAGTTTAAGTGCAGTTACATAGAGAAAGTTTCTTAGCAATTGAATGTATGATATGTTTTCCCATTGATATAATCTGAACAAACATATAAGCCTCAAAAAAAAGTATGGAAACCACAAGTAAGCAAATGGTTGGTGGATGGGCCCCACAGAGCTCCATGATAAACCTCAGCCTGGAGGGTGACTTGTCAGGAAGTGGAAGACTAGACCTTAAGCTGGAACGGCAGATCAAAAGCAGAAAAAAGCCTATAAGGAAATCACTTATAAGAAGCCACCCTTAGGTTTTGTTTCCTCAATGTCCATTTGCTAATTTAACTGAAATGGAAGAATGATCACCAATTCTCTATTCTACTACATATTTTCCCCCCCTTGAGCAAGAGTAATGGAGGTGGAGGTAAGATATATTGCCATGGTCTTGGAGATGATCAATGCCTATTGTCCAGTCTTTTGGATGGACTAAAAAGTACCCAGCCAGAAGTAGACATGACCTCCCTATTGTTTATAATCTCTGAGTTTTTAAGCAGTTTTTTCCATGGTAACTAATAATCTAGTTCCTTGGCAGATATCCTGGCAACGTTTGAATCCAATGTTTTCCAGTTAAAACTATGTTTCTAATAACCTTAAGACTTTTCACCCAGTGAGACTCTAGATAAACCCTCTTCTCTCATAGATCAATTTATTTTAATACTAATTTTGACTGGCATATTCTCTTATCTCTCCACAGTAACTTTTTTACTCAATAATGAAGTAAGCAGTCAGCACATCAGGCTGTTTGGTGATCTAAGAAATCTGAAGTATGAACATGACAGCCTCCATGCGTCTTTGGATGGTGGAACATCGAAGTATTTTGCTGCATGGGGAGACCAAAGCTTCACCTCCAGCAAACAGTACTGGGAGATGCTCGTGGACAGCTCTTGGGACTGGGCTGTAGGCATCTGTAAGGATTCCTGGATAAGGAAGGACGACAACAACAGGGATAACTTTCTCCTTGTGTGAAGCAGGATGAACATTACCAACTCTGGACTACCTCCCCCACCATGCCTCTGTACATAGAGAGACCTCCGGGCAGGGTTGGGGTGTTCCTTGATTGTGACAGTGGGAGTGTAAGTTTTGTGGATGTTGCCAAGCACTCCCTCCTTTGGAGTAAGATGATGGCATGTGCTCTTTCCCTGTCAGGCCCTTCATTTGCACTGGCCACAGGTGAGGAAACTGAGTCACGGCCCAGACGGGATGCTCAGGACCCCTTCTCTGGGGGAGCCCTTGTCCAGTGCTGCAAAAGAACACTTTCTTGTCTTTAGGCTCTTTCTACTGTAATGGACCCTCCTTTTTATATTATAAAGCAGGTGCCAACTGCCAACCTTTGTTGGTTTCTACTATCATCTTGACAGTGAAATCTTCCCTTATAGCCATTTGTCTGGAGTATATGAAATGGTTATTCACCTGCACTGGAGCTTGCTGGACTCAACAAAATATGACCATGTGCTTCCCATTTCCTGCTCCCCAGGGCTTAAACAGCATGGACAGACCTTATTCCTAACCAGATCCAGGTCAGCCCCCAGCCTTCTCCTCCTCCCTCGAAAACTACTCTGTCCTACACATCTATTCACCCTCCAGGCAAAAACCGATTTGCAGGGAAATCTCCACTGACCCTGGAGACTGGGATAAGCATTTCTTTCAGAGAATCCAGAATTAGCAGGTCCTTTTTTTCTACAATAATACAAAGAAAGTGCTTCATGAGGGGCACTGGACAAATCTTTGCCTGAAGAAATTAATAAATAAATACTCCTTATTGGAAAGGAGGTTTGCAGTAAAAGTTAGGAACTAGAGTCTAAAAGTTTAAGTTTTCAAGATTTGAAAGTGGATGTCAAAAACTAATTAGATTACACACATTGAGCTTAAGTGTATTTGTATGTTGGAGGCTCTGTTAAGCGTAGATATAAGTGTGGGGGTGATTGTGGGCATTGCAATCATACTGGTGGTATGTTACTCTTTTATATTATTTTAATTTAGAATTATCACCTGGGCATGAAGGATGGGATGATATGGCAGAGAGCATGTCTGTTCCCATTTTCCGATCATACAATAGAGCATTTCTTTAAATTTAAATATTTTTGCCCCATACTGAATTACATATTCACTATTGTATTTCTAACACTAAAGATACTTTCTAAATATATATTTATAAGTTTTTCAATGCTGGTTCATTAAACTTACTCTCTAGCTCATGTTGAAATGTTGCTGAAACCAGCACTCAAGAAACCAAGCACCACACTCGGAGAGTTGGAGAACTCAGGTTTTTTTTAATATATAAATTATTTATTTTAATTGGAAGTTTATTATGCCAGTGGGCCCAGAGGAGTTAACACGCCAAGCTCTGAGCCCCGAACAAAGGGATTACAGAGTTTTTGTAGACAGTCTGCAGCGGGCAGCACTAGCTGCTGATAGGCTGGTTTAAACAAGGAGTTTCACGCGCGGGAACAATGGTCACATGGGGAGGGGGGTGTCTGACCTGGACAGGCATGATTAAGCAGGATTGCAGGGGCTGGGTGACTGCAAAGAGCAGGACAAGGGTGAGTGAGATAAACTCCAGTTCCTAGCATTGCAAGTCCCCACTTTCTGAGACTATGTGACCTAGGTGATCTAGACTTTGCAAGGGGCAAGCTGAGTTACAGAGGCAGAGGAGAAGGAGGTTACGTAAAATTTAACTTTTCTTCTTCAATAAATCTTACATCTTAATAGCAAGAGTCTCCTGTATTACTTGCTATTTGAAATAAAAGAATCATGTCTTTGGTACTAATTTTACAAATTTCATATTGAACAGAGAAGCAAATTATATAATTTGCAGCATGGTTTTCCAAATACATTCAGCATTTCAACCATTTAGAATTCATTTAAGTACAGATATTTCCTCATAGTCATGAGAATGAAAGTGTGTTTTTATATTTACCACAATACCAAAAGTACCTACAAGAATCTAGATGAGGAAAAAAGAAAGTACTTCACTTTATTTTTTGGCTGCTTCAAGTTATCTTACTTGGAATACACAGAAAAAAATCCACAAGTGAGAAGCTGTGTTCTATGGATATGTCTTTTAAACAATGTTTTGTATTTACATTTTTTTTTTCCTAATTAAAAGCACCAGCTGCAGATACAGGCTGCTAAAAACGTGAGATATTGCAAACCCATTAAAAAACAGCTTGTCAAACATGACTCAATGGACAGAGTTTGAGCAAAGTCCAGGAGATAGTGAAGGACGGGGAAGCCTGACGTGCTGCAGTCCACCGGGTCGCAAACATATCGGGTTGGCCAAAAAAATTGTTCAGGCTTTTCCATAAGCTGTTGTGGAAAAACCCAAATGAACTTTTTGGCCAACCCAATACTTATTTTAACAAACCCTTTAAGGAGACAAAAACCATGCAGCGAACAGAACCCACTGTGCCAGGCAGCCCTTTCCAATTTCCCTGCCTGTATTCCCAGTAAATTGGACAAGGAGTGCTGACCCCAGAGGAGGGACCCTGGCCTCAGTCATGGTGACTGTCAGGACCCAACAAGGGAGGGGAGCAGCTCTGGGTCTGTGACGGAGCGTGACACCTCCTGGACCAGCACCCCAAGAACCGCTGGCTCTGAGGGCCACCCCAACCAGTGGGAAGAAGTGGGAGGCACCCACAAAGGGTCCGACTAGCTTTCAATGGTTCAGATCCCCACAGGAAGCTTTCTGCCACTTCCTCACATTCCTGTAAAGTTTTGGAGTTTTATTTATCTGTTTTCCCTAAACACTTAGTGAAGGGAATGGCTACCCACTCCAGTATCCTGGCCTGGAGAATTCCATGGGCAGAGGAGCCTGGTGGACTACAGTCCATGGGATCGCAAAGAGTCGGACATGACTGAGCGATTTTCACCTTCACTTTAGCTGTATGAGACTAGCTGTAATGGCTCCCTGGGGGCTTGCTTACTGTCTGTTTTAAATTCTTATGATTAAAAAACTGTGAGGCACTGAATTGGGATGGTATTTACGACAGCTTTACATAACTAAAAGGTGAAGGAGAGGCTCAAAGTTCACACAAATGCACGCATGCAGGTACACTTGGGTTGGCCTCTGTGAAGCTAGAGTGGAATATTAAATATCAAGTACTGAATTTTGGGAGTGGTTTTCCAGGTGGCTCAGTGGTAAAGAATCCACTTGCCAATGCAGGAGACATGGGTTTGATCCCTGGATCGAGAAGATCACCTGGAGGAGGAAGTAGCAACCCACTCTAGTATTCTTCCTGAAAAATTCCAGAGGACCCTTGCAGGCTACAGTCCAGAGGGTCACAAAGAGTTGGACACAACTGGGTGGCTGAGCACACAGGCACACACTGAATTTCTAACTGCAAACTTAAGAGCTTATCCCTAATTTTACATGTATACAGATAACAGAATGGTCACTACAAGCACTTTAATATCAAGACAGATGTTAAATGTTAAGGTTCTTATTTAAACTGCTCTACATACAAAATGCCCTAGAAGCAAAGAAAGGCTTAAACATAGAGAGATAAACATGATGTAGAGCGTGCCTGACCTCCTTGTACTGGCTCTGGAAGGAGAAGAGCACACACAGGTGAAAAAGCCACACACTCAGAGGCAGTAGGAGCTGACAGCGAGGCTGTGCTCTGGACTGACCCTCTCCAGCGAACTGCTCAGTTGCCTCTGGGTGTCTGTTTCCCTTCTTTATATACCCGCTCACCAGGTTGGTGATGATGAAGGCCCACAGCTCCCAGTGATTGGTGAGCCTCAAAGCTGTGGTGAACTGGATGGACTACAGCGCTGTCCATGACGTTGGCAGAGACACAGGCCAGGCCCGGCAGAGTACGCAGCTGAGCTGTGTGGCTAGGAGGGTCGGAAGGCAAGGGTCGCGTTGCCGATGCAGCCAACAGACCTGGGAGATCTCCTGCAGCCCAGTGGCCCGTATCCTCTGCCCAGCCTGCACGTGCTGGTGTAGTCATGCAGGATTATTTGGAAGGAGGACAGGATGGGCTGCAATCGAGCATTTTAAGCTTCTCCAGCCATGAGGACAAGTCTGTGTGCTTCTGCGCCTTCTCTCAGTAGCTGGCTTTCATGGAGCGCATCACAGTCTCCACGTTGACAAGTGTGCACGCGTGCTCCTTGGGTAACGGGTGGAAGAGGTCGGCGGGTTTGCTGGATCGGCAGGATCGGCAGGATCTCTTCGAGCGCAGTGTGCAGACAGGCTAGACGCACTGCTGTTGCTGCTTCATGCTCTTTACCTGCCTGGCATCAGGAGCACCTACCTGGAGCACCAGCAAGAAGATACACAGAGACTTTCTGAGTGGGGTTCCCTTGCCGGTCCTCTACTATCTGTCCATGGAGGGTCAACAGTGGGTGGTCTTCTTGCAACAGCAGCCGCATCCCTTGCTGAGCGGGAACAGTGGCGTGTGCACTCAGATCCTACCACCAGGACGAACGCGGCCCCACATGCAGGAAGCAACAGGCTGGAGTCCTTCTCGAGTGTGTGCAGTTGTGTAAGCTGGAAGACCAAGGTCTGCTCTGAGATCTAGATTGCTTCTCACAGCAGCGACTTTCCTGAATCAATGGAAGTCTCTTGACAGCAAAATTCAGACAAAAGCCTTGCTGCTTCCGATTTAGCATCTTTGAAACAGTGGATTTTGCTGTGATCTCAGCCTGCCCTCTCCAGGTGGCTACCTGCCTGCTCTCTGTTCTCAGAGTGAAGACACAGCAGGGAGCCCAGTTGCAGGTGCTAGGGCTTCAGTGGGTTGCGGTGGCTTGAAGGAGAACATGGCCTTCAAGTAGTGCATGCACAGGGCTGGAAGTGCTCCTGGAAGCCCAAGAGTAACAGGTACCGTGACACTTCCTCCAAGCATCATCAGGGGAAACTCTGCCTTAACGCTTTGAAGCATCAGCTTTAAAGTCACAATCAGGACAATAACTTTTAACATTGTTTTAGACATACGGCAAGACATAGTGTGAAATAAACTTCAGGTATAACAAGTGTAAATATCATTATTTCTGATATCATAATTGTTTACCAAGAAATACAGTTATGAACAATAAAATAAACCTCTAAGATTTCTAGCAACAAAATCAACACTCAAACCTATTTTTACATATATAAAAGATGCAACTACTTAGTAAATGCAAGTTTTCATGAAAAAAAAAAAAATGAAAGAAGCCAGGAAATTTTAGGGGGAAAAAAAGAAAGTATAATGAGAGGGCATTAACCTTAACAGATTTTCAAATATATCCTGGTTCGCAGGAGGAGGGATGGGTGGTATTGGAGGTTGGAGCAACACTAGTTCGTATTTACAGTTATTCTCCCAGCAGTGTCCCCTCCTCTCATGTATATGGACCTGATGCAGTGAATACTTCTCAAGTTATTTTCTTCCTAACCTATCACACTTTATATGGAGGAGGAAGGGAAAGGAAAGAAAGAAGGAAGGAAAAGAGGGAGGGAAACTGGCAACAGTGAGACTCCACTCCCTTTGACATAGATTCCCTAGAGTTTTGCTGGAAAGTCCTCTACTCCACCATTTAAGGAATAAAAAATTAATTTTGGAGTCTGAGTCAGAGGAGTCCCCTTAGGAAGGTGAGTTACAGACAGTGCTCTCAACATCACAGTCTTCACCTTCATCCCCACTGCTTTCAAATTCACAGTCTTCATCTCCGCACTGGTCTGAGGAGTTAATGGCATCCTCCTCTGCGTCTTCCTCATTTTCCTCTGATCTCCCTGAAGCAGGAGAATCTTCTCCAATCATGTCTGATGATGCTAACTCTGCAGCCTGAAGCCCCGGGTCCTCCCTGAGCCTTCCTTGCAGATTCCCTGATGATGGGGACTGCAGACCCATCCTTCTAATCTTGGGGTTCGGGCCCCCCGTCATGCTCACGTTCTTACGCTTAGCACAGGTCGCCTCTCTGTAAGCAGCGTATTCTTCAGGAGGCAGAGTCCTGAGCCAGAGATCAAGGCCCGCCTTGTACTGTGTCTGCAGTCCCTCTGCCTGCTTCTTATAAAGCTCCTTCTGGTCCTGGGGGACCCGCTGCCAGCGTCTACTGATCTCCACCATGCGCTCCCTCGGGGGCACCGCTTTCAGCTCCCTGCTCGACCAGAGATCCTGGTGGAACTTGTGATAGCCATTCATCGGGGGCTTCTCGGGCTCTCCGTGGAATTTCCACTTCATGGGTAAATGGTTTTCTGGGGGAGACTTCACTTTTTGGACATTTTCCTTAAACTTCTTTGACACTTTGCTTTGACTTCCTTTGGGGACATCAGGTTTCTTGGAGTTCCGGACTAGGTCAGGGTGCTGTGCTCTGAACAGAGCCATTTTCTCCTGAAACTCCTGTTTCTCTTTCTGGAAATCTTGACTGTATTTCAGCCTGAGCTGTTCTGGCAGCTTCCTGTATTCCTCAGACAGAACTTTGGTCAGCTCCTTGTTGCTCATCTTGGGGTGTTTTTGCAGGTACTGAGGTCTCATCTCTTTAAAAAAGCGGAGGTAAGCCGTCAGGGGCTTCTTGGGTAAATCAGGATGTTTCTTGTGTTTTTTGCTTTTGAAATTGTTAACGTTTTCCTTAGCTTCCAGGACTAATTCTTTCAAAGTGCGAAACTTTCTCAAGTTATAGGAAATCTCTAACCGTTTGAGTTTGCACATTTCCCCAGAAAAATCTTTAAAAGCTACTTTACCCCAGTCCATCACGGACTGGGTCGCTTTGAATGTGTGCCTGTCATTGGATGGAATGCTTTTCTCCATACATTCCAGTAACTGCGCAATGTCTTCCTTGACTTTTAGGCATCGCCATTTCTAGATCTCTGGAACACTTAAATGATCCCAGGAGTTGAGACACCTCGGCAGAATCTTCAGCTTCGTCACTCTCAAGATTCAGCAGATGAGTTATTTCTGAAGTCTTGCAGTGTGCGACTCCATGTTTCTGTGGAGAAAGAAAAGGAAAGTTCTCCTATGTGATACATGAGAAGAGCACACCCTGCTTGAGATATGTCCTTTCATCTCATTTACCCTTAAGAATGTAAATGAAAACTGGCCCAACCTCTGAGCTGAGACTCTTACTGAACATTTTGAAGCTTCTTTTGCATAATTAAACATGCTCAGGCACTTTCCCAACATGCCTTCCAATCAGTCTTACCACAGGGTGTTTTACATACAAATGAACAAAACAAAAGACTGCTTGCCCCCCTCAGGGGGCAAAAAATAAGTGAAAATGAAACAAAATTTTAAAAATTAAAATTCCTGGAAAGGAAAGGACTTTAAAACACCAATGAGATACCATGGTCAGTCAGTTCAGTCACTCAGTCGTGTCCAACTCTTTGTGACCCCATGAATCACAGCAAGCTAGGCCTCACTGTCCATCACCAACTCCCGGAGTTCACTCAGATTCACGTCAATCAAGTCAGTGATGCCATCCAGCCATCTCATCCTCTGTCGTTCCCTTCTCCTCCTGCCCCCAATCCCTCCCAGCATCAACGTCTTTTCCAATGAGTCAACTCTTCACATCAGGTGGCCAAAGTATTGGAGTTTCAGCTTTAGCATCATTCCTTCCAATGAACACCCAAGACTGATTTCCTTTAGAATGGACTGGCTGGATCTCCTTGCAGTCCAAGGGACCCTCAAGTGTCTTCTCTAGTACCACAGTTCAAAAGCATCAATTCTTCAGTGCTCAGCTCTCTTCACAGTCTGACTCTCACATCCATACATGACCACTGGAAAAACCATAGCCTTGACTAGACAGACCTTTGTTGGCAAAGTAATGTCTCTGCTTTTCAATATGCTATCTAGGTTGGTCATAACTTTCCTACCAAGGAGTAAGCATCTTTTAATTTCATGGCTCCAATCACCACCTGCAGTGATTTTGGAGCCCAAAACAATAAAGTCTGACACTGTTTTCACTGTTTCCCCATCTATTTCCCATGAAGTGATGGGACCAGATGCCATGAACTTCGTTTTCCGAATGTTGAGCCAGCTTTTTCACTCTCCTCTTTCACTTTCATCAAGAGGCTTTTGAGTTCCTCTTCACTTTCTGCCATAAGGGTGGTGTCATCTACATATCTGAGGTTATTGATATTTCTCCTGGCAATCTTGATTCCAGGTTGTGCTTCTTCCAGCCCAGTATTTCTCATGATGTACTCTGCATATAAGTTAAATAAGCAGGGTGACAATATACAGCCTTGACGTACTCCTTTTCCTATTTGGAACCAGTCTGTTGTTCCATGTGCAGTTCTAACTGTTGCTTCCTGACCTGCATATAGGTTTCTGAAGAGGCAGGTCAGGTGGTCTGGTATTCCGATCTCTCTGAGAATTTTCCACGGTTTATTGTGATCCACACAGTCAAAGGCTTTGGCATAGTCAATAAACCAATTGCCAGTCTATGTTCGATACAGGATACAGGATGCTTGGGGCTGGTGCACGGGGATGATCCAGAGAGATGATATGG
>SJYQ01005465.1:39357-52911 GCA_006410935.1 Redunca redunca
ATGTTGGCAATTTGATCTCTGGTTCCTCCGCCTTTTCTAAAACCAGCTTGAACATCTGGAAGTTGTTCATGTATTGCTGAAGCCTGGCTTGGAGAATTCTGAGCATTACTTTACTAGCATGTAAGATGAGTGCAATTGTGCAGTAGTTTGAGCATTCTTTGGCATTGCCTTTCTTTGGGACTGGAATGAAAACTGACGTTTTCCAGTCCTGTGGCCACTGCTGAGTTTTCCAAATTTCCTGGCATATTGAATGCAGCACTTTCACAGCATCATCTTCCAGGATTTGAAACAGCTCAACTGGAATTCCATCACCTCCACCGATACCATGGTACATGTATCGGAATGTCCAAAATCCAAACAGTGACATTACAAAATCCTGGAGAGAATTTGGAAAAACAGAAACTTTCATTCATTGTTAATGGAAATGCACAATGATGCAGGTATTCTGAACAATAATAGGGAACTTTCTTATAAAACTAAATATCCTCAATATTATTCAGTAATCATGTTTTGTTGTATTTAACCAAANCTGAAAACCTCATAAAAAAAAAAAACAAAAAAAACCTGCACAGTGATGTTTTAGCAGCTTTGTTCATAACTGTCAAAACTTGAAAGCAACCAACATGTCTTTAGATAGGTGACTGGTTAAAGGAACTACAGTACCTACAGACAATGGAACATTATTCAGTGCTAAAGAGAAATGAGAGATCAAGCTAGAAAGAGACACGGAGTATACTTGAATACACATCACTGAGTAAAAGCAGCTAATCTGAAAAGAATATGTATTTCATGAGTCCAACTATAAGACATTCTAGAAAAACAAAAATATGGAGATAGTGAAGTAACTTGTCATTTTCAGGAGTCTGAGCTTCCCAGGTGGCACTAGTGGTAAAGAATCAAATACACCTGCCCATCCAAGAGATGCAAGAGATGTCAGTTCAATCCCTAGGTCAAGAACATCCTCTGGAGGGGAAAATGGCAACCCACTCCAGTATTCTTGCCTGGAGAATTCCATGGACAGAGGAGCCTGCCAAGCTACAGTCCATGGGGTTCACGAAGAGTCAGACACAACTCAGCAACTTTCACTTACTCACAGCTACTATCACTGCGTCCATGCAATTCTCTTGGGAGGTCCAAACTGACGTAATGTATAAAAATGGTGGTGGGAAAGAGAAGGAAACAAAATTGAAAAGAAAACTGTGCATAAGCTGATATCTGTAGGGGATCTTACAAGCAAGAAAAACTATTATACCAATAGATTATTTTTCAAAAGTAGCAAAGAAGTAGGAATACATATTCAAGATTAAAATACTTTTTGAGTCTAACAAAACTCTGAATACTTAGGCCTTTGTTGGTGATATTTAATCGTGTTCAACTCTTTTGCAACTCCATGGACTGTAGCTGTGACTCCTGTGTCCTTGGGATTTCCCAGGCAAGAATACTGGAGTGGGCTGCCATTTCCTTCTCCAAGGTATTTTCCGGACATCGAGATCAAACCCAGGTCTCCTTCATTGGCAGGCAGATTCTTTACCACTGAGCCACCAAGGAAGCCAGTTCAGCCCTATTTACCTCATTATACTTTTGTTTTCTTGCTCTGTTTGATTCAGTGGCTTTTTAGCCATGTACTAAAAAGCATTAAAGCTCTTTCCCACCTCAGGATATCCTCCCACCCCACCCTATTTATCCTTCAAGTCTGTCTTCAGATGCCACTCCCTCATGCCACTGCCTTATACTTCATTATGTACTCCTTTAGTACACTCCTTTTCCCCCCTTCTTACATTCATCCAAATTGTAACTACAATTCCTATAGCTTTTATTCAATTCCTTGCTCCCTGACTATAACCTTCATAAGAGTAGGAAGGATGTCTGTGTTGTTCATAACTACCCCCTTGGTACCTAAAACAAACGTTAATACATAAGCAACAGAATAACCCAAGAATGCATTCAGATGCAGTATTCACAGTATTGAAAATATATTTACAGACTGAAAGACAGTCTCAAATCACAGTGACAAAATCTCAGGTCAAAGTACTGGGGCTAGTAGATGTGAATTTAATAATCCAGAGTGATTTCAAGGAATTCCACATAAATCTTAGGCCAAAAAAAAAAAAAAAAAAATCTCTTTAAAGTCTTAGCTTTCCATTTATTCAGGACTTTTTGCTGATTGCCTGTTCTCTTCAAGAACTGGCTAATTAAAAGTCTTATTACTAATTCACATTAAGATTCTCTAGCTCAGGGATTTTCCAAAATCAGAACAACTGACCTTTGGAACTGTTATTTCTTTCTTGTTGGGCTCTCCTCTGCCTTGTAGGCTGCTTAACAGAATCCATGGTGTCTACCCATGAAATAATAGCAACATCCAATTGTGACAACCTAACATTTTGGATAAATCATATCAACAATTGTCCTCTGGAAGGAAAAATCACCCCCAATTGAAACCACTGTAGTGTAAAAAACAAATGAGACATTGCTCATGATAAAATTTGTATTTTTAGTTATGATGAGAAAATTTAAACATGAAGTTCTCTTCCACGTTCATTCAGGCCTCCTTCCTCCTTCCCTAGTGTGCAGTGTCCATCGGCATTCCACTCTAACCAGATCTCCTCAAAGATGCGGGTGTCCGCCCTACCATAAAGAAATTCCTTTTCCCTTTTTTCTAATGCTAGCAATGTAACTTCTTGAAAGTGTTAGTCCCCCAGTCATGTCCGACTCTTTGGGACCCCATAGACTGTAGCCCGCCAGGCTCTTCTGTCCACGGAATTCTCCAGGGATCTTCCCGACCCAGGGATTGAAACCCAGGTCTCCCACATTGTAGGTGGATTCTGAGCCACCAGAGATGCTCATAGTCTAGGTAACAACACGCAAAATTAGTAGCAAGTCATCATGACACCCCGATACAGAGCTGGGGAAGAACACTCTTCTCTAAAAGGTTACACTGCTAGTGTTGAGAGTTCCCCTACTGTCCCTCAGATGGTAAAGAATCTGCCTGCACTGTGGGAGACCTGATTCAGTCCCTGGGTTGGGAAGATCCCCTGGAGAAGTGAATGGCAACCCACTCCAATATTCTTGCCTGGAGAATTCCATGGACAGAGGAACCTGGTGGGCTATATTCCATTCAGACATGACTGAGTGACTAACACTTTCATTTTTTTCACCTGGACTGTATACCTTTGGTGAACTTTATATAAAATATCAAGATATAGTTTTAATGTCTGTTACTGTGTCTTGAAAGGTTGTGACTGTGCCTTCCACGTCTAACAGGCAGAGTAATTCTCAGAGCTTCTGCAAGTCTGTCTCCTGAGTTATACTCCTCACCTTGGCTTGAGTAAAATGCTCTTTTTTCCCCCTTGACTGTTAATTGAATTTTCAACAACAGTAAGATCCATAACATAGCTTAGGTATGCTGATTCTTGAAACTGTAAAATCTAAAGCATGCAAGGCAACAGTACAGAAGCTAGTGAAGCAAATAAGTAATAATATGAAGGAGAAATACAAAAAAGGGATTTCCCTAGGGTGGTCCAGTGGTAAAGAATCTGTCCCTGGTCCAGGAAGACTCCAGAGCAACTAAGCCCCTGAACCACAATTACTGAAGCGGCAGCACCCAGGCCCCATGCTCTGAGAAGCCACCACAATGGGAAGCCAGCCCACTGCAACTAGAGTAGCCCCTAGTCATCGAAACTAGAGAGAGGAAGACCCAGCTCGGTCAAATAAACAAATGAAGTGAAAAGAAGAAAAGAAATACCGAAAACAATTATATAGTCCACTCACATATTTCCTAATATTCCCACTTTGCATGCACACAGAATTACAGATTTGTGTTCAAAGATAAGATGTTGAGGGAAATAATAGACTCTATGGTATCTTCTTACCTGGTTGATGAAGAACAATATTCGTACAAAATTGTTGAGAAATGTTGTTGGATTAGTCTGAACTTTCATGGAGGCAATCCTTCCTTTACTCCACGTAAGAAGCTTTTCTGGATTCTAGCTCTCTAGAAACTGTGTTGATCTTCCAACCACAGGCTACACAAATCAGGCAAACTTTTTCTCCATGTCCTTCTTTGATTCTTACTGGGCTGCTTGCTTTCTGTAAATGGAAGGAAGATAAAGATAAGATATTTTTCTTCTTAAAAGGATTATGCTAATACAGTATTTAGTTGTGGATGTTTCCCAGGCATCTTTGGAAATGAACTGTAAGTGAGGAGAAAAACTCATCAGGGAAGATTCCCTAGTAACTGGGGATAAAAAAACAGAGAATGAATGAATAACAGTTTTTCCTAAAATGAGATTGAAGGGAACAATTGCTACTAATCTCCTTTCAACATAGCAATAACTTGTTCCTCCTCCCAGTTTTTTTATAGATCTTATGCCTATCTTTTCAAAACAGAAATTTCCTTTATTATTTTCTCTAGAAAGAAAACAATAAACTCAATCCCTTCCCTTTAAAACAACGGCATGCTTGTAGAATTCAGAGACCCCCTCTCCAAAGTTTGAAAGTTTCCATAGTCTAAAAGACCACTGTTTTAGGTGACTGGAAATTAAATCCTATTAAAATGATAGAAACTTAGATAAAATGCTTTAAAAATGTTCTATTAAACATGCAATAAGCAAGGGACCTCCCCAGTGAGCAGGTGGTTGAGACCCCACCTTTCAGTGCAGGGGCTGTGGTTGGATCCCTGATTGGGGAACTAAGGTCCAACGTGCCTTGAAATGTAGCCAAATTTAAAAGGAAAGAAAAAAAAAATTTTAATCAAAGAGATATGAAGAAATTTGACAAAAATCATACTTACATCACTAGTAGAAGTGGGGCCAAAAAATCACATTTTTCTGCATTTTTCATTATCTAATAACAGTAACTATATTTAACATAATCTTGAATTCTTAGTCACTGGCGACAAATCAAAGGAAAGGTGACAGGAGGAGAACCTGGGAAATACACACTCCGATTCATTTAAGTTTGGGAGTGTAGAGAAAATTAGCCTGTCCTCTAACTTGTTTGAGAGATTTTCACTTGCCTGAAATATATGTAAGAAATCAACTCACAGTTTCATGAATTTAACACATTACAAATTGTGTAATTTTTTCACATTTCAGTCATCAATCCCAAGGCCATGTTGGTATTCAGTCACTAAGCCATGTTCAACTCTTTCTGATCCCATGGACTGCAGTACACTAAGCTTCCCTATCCATCATTATCTCCTAGAGTTTGCTCAAATTCCTTCCTTTGAGTCAGTGATGCTATCTAACTATCTCATTCTCTGCTACCCTTTTCTCCTTTTGTTTTCAATCTTTCCCAGCATCAGGGTCTTTTCCAATGAATCAGTTTTTCGCATGAGATGGGCAAAATGGTGAAGCTTCAGTATCAGTCCTTTCAATGAATATTCAGAGCTGATTCTCTTTAAAATTGACCAGTTGGATCTCTTTGCAGTCCAAGGGACTCTCAAGAGTCTTCTCCAGCATCACAATTCATCCTCATTTATTCGGCCCTCAGCCTTCTTTATGGTCCAATCCTCACATCCATGCATGACTCCCGGAAAAACCATAGCTTTGACTAGATGAACCTTTGTAGGGAAAGCTATGTCTTTCGTTTTTAATACACCATCTTGTTGTTATTCAGTTTCTCAGTCGTGTCCAGCTATTTGCAACCCCACTGACTGCATTACACCAGTCTTCCCTGTCCTTTACTATCTCCTGGAGTTAGCTCGAACTCATATCCATTGAGTCGGTGATGCCATCCAACCATCTCATCCTCTGTCCTCCCCTTCTCCTCCTGTCCTTACTCTTTCCCAGCTCTTCGCATCAGGTGGCCTAAGTATTGGCACTTCAGCTTCAGCTGCGGTCCTTCCAATTAATGTTAATATACTGTCTAGATTTGTCATAGCTTTCCCTCCAAGGAGCAAGCATCTTTTAATTTCATGGCTGCAGTCATCATCTGCAGTGATTTTGGAGCCCAAGAACCAAATCCCAAAGTATTTTCTTTGCTTTTCTTTCTTGTGAGGCATGTTATCATTTTGTCTAAAAAAATGTGAATTCTCAGTCATGTGCATCATTCTTTCAAAAGCAAATCTGTTTTTTCAATGTGTAATGTTTATATCATCTAAAACTTTAATAAGGATTCTTTTTTTAATATTTATTTATTTGGCTGTGCTGGGTCTTAGTTGTGGCATATGGGATCTAGTTCCTTGACCAGGGATCACACCCTGGCACCCTGGATCAGAAGTGCAGTCTTAGCAACTACCACCAAGGGAGTCCCGGTAAGTGATTTTGAATATATGCCTACTTAAATCCTGACTGTCTAAAGGAAGACAAATATCATATATCACTTATATGTGGAATCTAAAAATGGGGTACAAATAAACTTGTCTCCAAAACAGAAATAGAGTTACAGATGTAGAAAACAAAACTATGGTTATCAAGGGATAAGTGTGTTTGTGTGGGATAAAGTCGGCTATTGGGATCAACATATACACACTAATATATATAAAATAGATAACTAAAAAGGACCTAATGGATAGCACAGGGAGATCTCAATATTCTGTAATGGCCTATGTGGGAAAATAATCTAAAAAAGAGTGGATATTTGTATAATCAAATCACTTCGCTGTACACCTGAAACTAATTACATGACATTGTAAATCAACTATACTCCAATAAAAACTTTAAAAATAAAAATCCTGACTGTCTCCTTCTAAGTACTGTTTTCCATTTTCTTATCACTAGGAACATTATCTTCCATAATATATATTTGCCATCCCTGAAAGTGAAAGTCCCTAGTCGTGTCAGACTCTTTGCAACCCCATGGAATTTTTCAGGGCAGGATACTGGAAGGTAGCCTTTCCCTTCTCCAGGGGTTCTTCCCAACCCAGGGATCGAACCCAGGTCTCCTGCATTGCAGGTGGATTCTTTACCAGCTGAGACACCAGGGAAAGTCCAAAAACACTGGTGTGGGTAGCCTATCCCTTTTCCAGTGGATCTTCCCAACCCAGGAATGGAACTGGGGTCTCCTGCATTGCACGCGGACTCTTTACTTACTGAGCTATCAGGGAAGCCCATCCCTGAGGAAATCTCAAAATCAAACCTGTAGAATAAAATTATAGTATATATAATCATTTCAGATCTCAAAATAATGGAATTTCCTTGACCTACCCAAATGGAAATCAATTTATGACTTGCCTTTTGTTGACATTATGCTTTATTATTTTCAATCTTATTATGTTAGCTGCATTTTGGAAAACTTTGTTACTGCCAGAATAATATTATTTATGTTCACTCTTTCATTCATTTATTTATTCATTCANATCCTATTATGTTAGCTGCATTTTGGAAAACTTTGTTACTGCCAGAATAATATTATTTATGTTCACTCTTTCATTCATTTATTTATTCATTCATTCACCACATTTTTATAGTATTCTATGTTCTTGACTCGTTGGAAAAGACTTTGATGCTGAGAGGGATTGGGGGCAGGAGAAGAAGGGGACAACAGAGGATGAGATGGCTGGATGGCCTCACTGAGATGGACGTGAGTCTGAGTAAACTCAGGGAGTTGGTGATGGACAGGGAGGCCTGGCATGCTGCGATTCATGGGGTCGCAAAGAGTTGGACACAACTGAACAACTGAACTGAACTGAAGTATGTATAAGATAGTGGGAATAATAAAAACTATTTTCCCTACCCTCTTGGGATTTTCAGCCTAGTAGCACTGGAGAAGGAAATGGCAAGCCATTCCAGTGTTCTTGTCGGGAGAATTCCAGGGACGGTGGAGCCTCATGGGCTGCCGTCTACGGGGTCACACGGAGTCGGACACGACAGAAGTGACTTAGCAGCAACAGCAGCAGCAGTAGCATCCAAACAGGGCTTCCCTGAAAGCTCAGTTGGTTAGGAGACCCCAGTTCAATTATCAGTGCGAATCAGGGAGAACTTATTCTCTGGTTACCCTCTCAGCTGGGTCTCCTGCTGAAGTCGCGCCCTCTGGTCCCAGAACCAAAAAGCACCTTCAGCCTTAACCCTGCATAGCTAACCCCAGGGAAGCTCCCAAAGACCCGAGAGGAATCAGAGCAGTGATCCCCAACCCTGAGGCGGGGATGGCACCAGTCCGTGGCCTGGAAGGAGCCAGGCCACGCTGCAGGAGGCGAGCAGGGTGAGCAAGCAAAGGTCGTCTGCCCATCCCATCCCTCAAGTTACCGCCTGAGCCACGCCCCCTCCCAAGTCCATGAAAAGCTATCTGCCGTGAAACTGTCCCGAAAAGGTTGGGGACTGCTCCCAAGGATGGAGGCTTTTCTGTGCCTCCATTTCTTGTAGGCATAATGCCAGCCTCCAAAGTAATAGATCACTTTGTTCCCTGAGTTCCAAAGGGCAGATTCAAATAGTTGCTAATTAAGGGAGGAACAGCCAAAAAAACACTTGAGGTAAGATTAAAGGGACCAGAGGAGCTCATCAAGATTAGGGGACAGACTAGCTGAGACGAGATTAAACGAGTGCAAGCCTTGCTCACACCCTAATTTTGTCAGACCCCACCTTTGATCCAATGTTATAAAAAACCTTCATCAAATCCTCTGGGGTTGAGGCACACAGTTTGTTTATTGAGGCAGAAGCCTGGGATGTCTCCCTTTGCCTGGCAAGGCAATAAAGCTTCCCTGGTGGCTCAGACAGTAAAGTCTGCCTGCAATGTGGGAGACCCAGGTTCAAGCCCAGGATTGGAAAGATCCTCTGGAGAAGGAAATGGCAGCCCACTCCAGTACTCTTGCCTGGAAAATTCTGTGGATGGAGGAGCCTGGTAGGCTACAGTCCATGGGGTCGCAAAGAGTCGGACACACAACTGAGCGACTTCACTTTTCTGCTTCACCCAAAACTCTGTGGTATTTAATTTGGCACAGGTATTCAGAGGCCAAGCTTTCCTATAACAAGCTGAGGTTGTTTCTGTGCAATGATCTCATTTGTCAAATTTTTTAAAGTATTACATTCTTTCAACATTTCTATAAATTAAACCATTTTGCCATCTTGTCTTGCTATAAATTTTTGGAATAATTTGATGATTAATTTTAGGTCTGTTATCTATGAATTCCTTGGTTTACATAGATTTTAAGGACTCAGAAAGTAGTTTCCAGGTACTCTTTAGTTTTCAATTTGGTGTAGCTCCTAAAAAGGGCATCCTGCTCTACTCATAAATATATTACAAGTGGTAATATGTGTGTGTGTTAGAAAGAATGTTTAGCAATAGATAAGTAGATAGTGCAGTAAATGATCTGAGAAAAAAAAGAAGTTGGGTTTGAGTGTTGGCAAATGACTCTTCAGAAACCTCTGACTTGGAGCAAGCAATAATGAATGTATCTATAGGAAAGCAACATTTGTAACTGTGCATAAATATGAGAAATTAAAGTGACCATTCATGGGATGTAGAAATTAAGATCAAGAACTGATGGTTTGTAACTGTTGTTGGAGAAGACTCTTGGAGTCCCTTAGATGTAACAGTCTTTGTAGACTGGGATCTAGGGACTGGAGTTGAGAAGAAGAGGGATGCAGGGGACACAAGTCTTGAGTGAAACCAAGGTGCTTTATTTGCAGAAAAGCATGTTTATATATCTTCATACAAGGCAGCTTTAGGCAGTAAAAAAAAAAAAAATTGAGTGAAAACAAAGCCACGCAAATAACATCTTCAAAGGGCCAGAAAGCATTCCATATCCTGAGTAAGAGGAGATCACTGAATAGATTACTTTAAGTCAAAGGTCAGGGAAGGGAGTCACTGAAAGGAATCCAAGCAGGTGCCCTTTCTCATGATCTCAGTCCTGAGAACTTCATGCAGCTCTTCCCACTCCTGTTTTCCAGGAACTGATAAGGAATAGAGAGTCCTTGAGAAGTGGCACACAAAAGAAGAACATATTGAATCCCTTAAAGTTGAATGTCCCCTGACACTTGGACAGCAAGGAAATTGAACCAGTCCATCCTAAAGGAAAAGAAAGAAAGAAAGTGAAGTTGCTCATCGTGTCCACTCTTTGCGGCCCCATGGACTGTAGCTTGCCAGGCTCCTCCATCCATGGGATTTTCTAGGCAAGAGTACTGGAGTGGGTTGCCATTTCCTTCTCCAGGGGATCTTCCCAACCCAGGGATTATTCTCGGCAGATGCTTTAGCATCTGAGCCGCCAGGGAAGTCCTCCTAAAGGAAATCAACCCTGAATGTTCATTGAAAGAACTGATGCTGAAGCTGAAGCTCCAGTACTTTGGCCACCTGATGCGAAGAACTGACTCCTTAGAAAAGACCGCGTTGCTGGGAAAGATTGAAGGCAGGAGGAGAAGGGGACAACAGTGGATGAGATGGTTGGATGGCATCGCTGACTCAATGGACATGAGTTTAAGCAAGTTCTGGGAATTAGTTATGGACAAGGAAGCCTGTCGTGGTGCAGTCCATGGGGTCGCAAAGAGTCAGACAGGACTGAACTGAACTGAAATATATTTTACAAAATAAAATGTTAACAGGATTTGTTTTCTGTTGTTATCTGCCACCAGAGATGAGATTTACATCACAGTGGGGAGGAGTTCCTGATTATAGTTTCAAAGAACTTTAGAATAATCCCTTCTCCTCAATGTTTTGTTTTTAAATGCAAAGGGGTCAATAATAAAGATAGAAGGGCAAATTTTAAAATGTAGCTATACTCATATAAGAAGACATTATTTGAAATCTAACCCACTTTTACAAAAATTAATTCTATTAATTCATATATTCGGAAACTGATTTTTAATGACAAATTCTATTTAAGATAAAGGAAATCAAAAAAAAAAAGATAAAGGACATCAAAGGAAACCACTTAGTTTGTGACTATATCTTGTGTATGCACTTTCCTGCATTTTAATCAATGGGTTGCAATAAAGGCATTTTTAAAATTTTTTTAAGTGTTACTTTTATTTATTTATTTTATTTTGGCTGTGCTGAGTCTTGTAGCACACTGGAACTTCGATATTAGTTGTGGTATATAGGATATAGTTCCTTGACCAGGCCCTCTGCATTAGGAGTGAGGAGTCTTAGCCACTGGACCACCAGAGGAGACCTGAAAGCATTTTCTAGATCATGGGTGAGGGCAGAAGAAGTACAGATCAGTGGCACTGTGTACATTCCTTCATTTTAACAGCCGTGGTTTTTTTTTTAATCTTTGATTATCTCTTATAAGGATGTTATTTTATTAACCATTACATCCTCAAGCTGGTAGATTGTCCCTTGAACTGTCAACTTGCCAGAAAATAGTTGTTGATTGAATTAACATAGTTGCTTAGAAAACACGTTGCTTGTATTTTATCTGATCTAGGAGACTTGATGACTTGTGGATTTTAATTTGGGTCAAAAGTGATTTCTTACTCACACACTTCTCAGCAGGGTGATTTTGAACAAGAAATCCTGCTTGGATGGTTGTGACACTTAAATGAAATAACGGAGGTAGAAAAGTTTAGTTAACTACTCTTTGTTAAGCCAGTCCCTGGCTGGTACTATTATTGTTTGATTTTTCAGACCAAATAGGACTCACCACCTGGAGCTATAGGAAGAATCAAACTGTGGAAGTCCAAGCTATTTGGAGGAAACTAACACCAACAACAAAACCGTATTTCTGTTTTGTTTTGTTTTCTACAGGAGGAAAACTGTTGGAGAGGGGGATGACTCTTAGTTAGGAAACCTTAATAATAATTCAAAATCTGACTTTGACTGGAATATCCTGTTTTTGACACAGTAAAAAGAAATAATCAGTCACAATACCAAGCTGTTTAACAATGTGAGAAATTTGAGATGTGGACATGGCCAGCAATATCTTTGAATTCTGAAAGACCTAAACAGTTTTTATATATGGTCTGCTGCTGCTAACTATATTGTTAATTGATTACTGCTGTATTACTGAATTGATGCCTTCCACTGTGGTGCTGGAGAAGACTCCTGAGAGTCCCCTAGACAGCAAGGAGATAAACTGGTCGATCTTAAGAGATATTAACCCTGAATACTTCTTGGAAGTACTGATGCTGAAGCTCCAGTATTTAGGTCATCTGATGCAAATAGGTGACTCATTGGAAAAGTCCTTGATGCTGCGAAAAATTGAGGGCAGAAGGAGAAGAGGGCGTCAGAGCATGAGATGGCTGGACGGCATCACCGATGAATGATCACAAACTTGGACAAACTCCGGAAGACAGTGGGGGACGGGGGCCTGGCGTGCTGCCGTCCATGGGATTGCAGAGAGTCCCAAATGACTGGGCCCCTGAACAACTGTATTGCGAAAGAAAAATTTCCCCTCCTTTTTAAATTGAAGAATAGGTGGTTTGGGGCTTCCCTGGCGACTCAGATGGTAAAGAATCTGCCTGCAATGCAGGAGACCTAGGTTGGATCCCTGGGTCGGGAAGATCCCCTGGAGAAGGGAATGACTACCCTGTCCAGTACTCTTGCCTGGAGAATCCCATGGACAGAGGAGCCTGGGAGGCTACAGTCCCTTGGGTCACCAAGAAAAGGCTACGACGGCAGTCAAGGAGCACAGACGCTTGATCACGCGTATAGGTGACCGACAACCTAGTAAATTCTTCTCCTAGGTGCGGGGAAGGGAGGCGGCCAGAGGGGCTGCAGCAGTCACAGCGAGGCAAGGCCGGCGCGGCGGGGACCTCGCGGCGCCGAGAATCGAGAATCAGAGCGCGGCTGCAGCGCTTCCCGAGCCCCGGGGGCGGCGAGACTCTCCTTTCTCCGGGAGGAGCGGCAGCCCTGCGAGCGGAGAGGCTGGTGGCCAAGGCTCCCCCGCCTCCTAAAGGGAACTGAGGCCCGCGGGGGTCGCGGGCAGCCGGGAGGCCTACCCATCCAGGGCCTGGAGGAAAACTTCCCAGCAGGTACAAAGAAAAAAGATTAAAAAAAAAAAAAACTTTCTGCCACACTTCTTTTTGCAGAAACATCTTTTCCCGGTTCTTTGACCAGAGAGCGGGCGTCTGTGTGTGACCGTTTGCTGCATGCTGAAGCCGTGCAGACCAGAGAGCTCTGTCTCCCTTCCTTTCAGTTGATGCCGGGAAAGAGAAGCGGAAAAACAATGCCGCAAAATCCAACTCATTGCGGGTAATGACTCCGGTTTTAACTTCTCTCCTCATTTCACTTTCCACTTTTCATTTTTCGCAGTCGTCACATAGTTACTGTTTATAGTCAATTCTGAGTTTTCAGTTATCTGTGCGTGAGACATACTATTGACAATTTATCCCGTTTTGGCCGTGTCAGAATCATTCTAAAAAGTTTAGGGGGGGGTCGGAGAAGATGGCGGAGGAATAGGACCAGGAGATTACTTTCTCCCTCACAAATTCCTCAAAAAAAAACATTTCAACGCTGAGCAAAATCCACAAAACAACTTCTGAATGCTGGCAGAGGACATCAAGCACCCAGAAAAGCAGATCATTGCCTTCATAAACAGCGCTGTATAGACAGAGAAGTCTAGAGGCTACTGTAAAAATAAAACTGAAAACCAGAAGCAGGAGGCTTAAGCCCAAAGCCTGAGAACATCAGAGAACTCCTGAATCCAGGGAACATTAACCAACAGGAACTCATCAAACGCCTCCA
>SJYQ01005465.1:59067-203303 GCA_006410935.1 Redunca redunca
ATGGCATGGGGTGGGAGGTGGGAGGGGATTCATGTTTGGAAAGCTTGTACACTTGTGGTGAATTCATGTCAATGTTTGGCAAAACCAATACAGTAATGTAAAGTAAACTAAAGTTAAAATAAAAATTTTAAAAGTAAAAAAAATAAAAAAAAATAAAAAGTTTAGGTATGCAACGATTTTTGGATCCCTTCCAAAAACAAGGGCATTCTTGTGCGTGTGTGCTAAGTCACTTCAGTCGTGTCCAACTCTTTGGGACTCTATAGGCTGTCGCCCGCTAGGCTCCTCTGTCCCTGGGATTCTCAGGCAAAAATACTCGAGTGAGTTGCTGCACCCTCCTTCAGGGATGGAAGCCTCATCTGTTTCTCCTGCAAGGGCACGCGGTTTCTTTACCACTAGCGCCACCTGCCCGCAAAGGTCGGTCTAGTCAAGGCGATGGTTTTTCCAGTAGTCAGGTATGGATGTGACAGTTTTACCATAAACAGCTGAGCGCCCAAGAAATGCTGCTTTTGAACTGTGGTGTCCGAGAAGACTCCTCAGAGCCCCTGGGACTGCAAAGAGATCCAACCAGTCCATCCTAAAGGAGATCAGTCCTGAATATTCATTGGAAAGACTGATGTTGAAGCTGAAACTCCAATACTTTGGCCACCTGGTGCAAAGAACTGACTCATTGGAAAAGACCCTGATGCTGGGAAAGATTGAAGGCAGGAGGAGAAGGGGACGACAGAGGATGAGATGGTTGGATGGCATCACCGACTTGATGGACATGAGTTTGAGTAAACTCCAGGAGCTGGTGATGGACAGGGAGGCCTGGTGTGCTGCGGTTCGTGGGGTTGCAAAAAGTCGGACAGGACTGAGCGACTGAACTGAACTGAGCGCCACCTGGGCATTATTAGATTGCTTTAAATAATCCCTAAGCAAATACTTGAAACTCTAATTAAAATTTGTTTTTCACTACAACTTCATAGAAATACATTTAATCCCGAGATTATTCCCTAAACCACTTTCTCTGTAAAGAGGGTGAACAAAAGGTGCAGAGATGGAAGAAAGGAGAGTGGGCAGAGAAATATTTATATGTATATATATAAGCTTCCCTGATGGCTCAGCCAGTAAAGAATCTGCCTGCCATCCAGGAGACCCCAGTTCTGTCCCTGGGGTGGGAAGATGCCCGGGAGAAGGAAATGGTTACCCACTCCAGTATTCTTGTCTAGAGAATTCCATGGACATAGGTTACAGTACATGGGGTCAGAAAGAGTTGGACACAACTGACAGAATCAGACTATAGAGCGACTAACACTTTCACACTTCACTTCATATATATATATATATATATATATATGAAAATAGAAGAAAAAAATATTTATGATGAGATCTCTTAGAATCTACTCTTTTAACAGCTTTCTTATCTATCATACAACAGTGTTAACTAGAGTCATTATGTTGGGCAATACATCCCCAAAGAGATGAATTTCAATGTCTGAATAGTTTGCAAAGTTTTAATCTCTAAGTCAGTAACACTCTTTGAAATGAAATTTGTTGACAGCTTGGATGTTTTGTATATGTGAGAAATAAAGTTCATTGTCCATCCTTGAAAATATATATTCAGAGTATTTTCACTCTATGTATCTTCCTTAAAAATACTGCAGATTCCAAGCAGCTAAGCCATATTATCTGTACTACGATCACTGTGGTAAAAATATGTGTGTATTCCTGAAAATCTGTTCATCATTGAGAACTACTAAGAGCAACACTGAGGGAATCATATCATGCACAATCTATATCTCGCCCACGAAACTGAATTTCTGAGCCACGAACCTGAACAATAACTTAATTCACTTCTTTAGTGTTTTTCATCACTTCTTGAGCTACTGACTGTGTCTACACGATAGTGAATGTTTTTGGTTATATAGCCATTGCTTTTAATGTTTTTCCTACATATTTGTTTGTTAAAATATTTTCGGATGTGTTTCATATCCTTAACCTCGTGTTTCGTCCCTAGAATGTGGTTATGAAAGGACGAACATTGGCCTTCCTTTTTTGCAGTCTGAAAACTACAAAAGAAGATCCAAAATCTTCTGAGCTTTGCAAAGGTAAAGAATAAGCTGTTCTTGACGTCATATTATAATTGATCTACCTTACTTCAGGAAACTGAGGATTAAAGGGGGGATAGAATTTAGCCAGATAAGTGGAAGGAGAGGAAAATTCTATGCTGCCCTTGAGTTTTGACAAGGATTCTCTGGAAGAAGAATCCTCTGTGCTTGCATTCATGCTTTTGACTGGGTTTCCACACCCATGTGTTCTTTTATCTCTAGTAAGTTCAGATGGCAGATGAAAAGTGCCTATATCCTACCCAATAAAATAAAAGTGATTGATTTTATTTAAATAAAATATAAAAGACAAATGAACATCATTAACATTACCACCACTTTAAAAAATAATGCAGCCATTATAAGTCCTAAAGGTAAAATGAAGTTAAACGCAGTGAAGTTATAATTGACTTTCCCCATTCTAGAAGTCACCAGGATAGGAGCGCCCTCAGCTACTAGAATTCCCAAAACCTTGGTCAGGTTTGTGACCTGTTCCTGATCATTTGGGTCCACACCAAATCAAAGGTCTGAGAGGGAAAGAGAAAGATCGTGAGAGGAAATTACAAATGAGGGAACCTCTGGCAACATTAATAAAGCTTATCATACCACATTCATAGTCTAGAAACACCCCTACGCAGCCCTGGGGCCTTGGAACATAGTGGGGCAAGAATGGGAAGGTAGAGAAGAGACTGAAATGGCCATCCTTACTGACACACAGAAGTAGAAAAATGTCCTCAGAGTTAAGCAGCATGTCGTTCCTGCTCGTCCAGGACTCCTTGCAGAGCCCTATAACCCAATCACAGGAGTTTCCCACGTTCACCTCCCAGTAGTGTTTGCCAGCGGTGAAGGTCTGAGCACCCCATGTAGGAGTGTTCTCTGGACGTGCTGGGTCCCAAGGCACATCTCGATGGACAGGACCCCATTGCAGACGTCTCAGGGCTTCAATCAGAGGCACGCAACAGTTTCTTATTTTCCCATCCAACGTAATATACACTTCAGTAAAACAAAAGCAATGAAGTCAGAGAACAGCGGTTTCAAGTTCTGAGGAACAGATAACTGCAGTGGTGTTGTGACAAATGTTTAGCAACCAAATCTCTGAAACAAAGCAAAACTGATTTGCTTTATTTGCTGGGAATATTTCAACCCACCATGACCAGTTTCAAGGCCAGTCCTTTAATAATTGCTCCTAAAATTCTGGAACTTGTAACAATTAGCTCCCACAGGTGTGGCAGTACTGGCTAGTTCCAGAATACCCTTTAATCACAGATGTTAGACACGCTGTGTTACCACACCCTTTTATACAGTGTGTCACTGGAAATATATAGAAAGAACAGGAAGGGCTTCTTATCTATCTAAAGAGCCAGAAAATCTCTAATTATACAACTGGAGGAAGGAAAACTTTTTGAGAATACATTAAGATATAGGATGTCAGACTCTGGCTTATTTTCACTACCTCACCAAAAATTTGGGAGTCCATTCATAGATGTCAAGAAAATGACAAAATGGCCCTTAAGCCATCAATCATCACAAAATAAAAAAAAATCATAATAAATATATATTATATTTTGTATGATGTTGTTATTTTTAGTCCTAAATAGGGATCACATTGCCTAGGATATAAGGGCTTAACGTTTAAGGAAGTAAAAATAAACCAAATATCTATATGTGCTCTTTTTTTGCAGTGATTTCTCTCAGAATTTCTAATGGAGTCACTGCTAAATCAGAATCCAACTCATCTCATCTCAGTCCAGCTTCTTTGTCCGCTGGGCTCACCTTCAGTTGCATTTGTCTCAGGGAGTCCTCTACACAACGAATTATGGATTATTTTCAAGCTTCTTGAAAGTCTTGTGATTTTTCACATACAACCATTACCTTTAATATTCAGGTAAACATTTAAATAACAGCATTAAGGTGATTCTAAGAATCTCAATATCCACATATAATCTAAATACCCACAGCTAACTACAAGATGAAATACACTGAATGGATATGCATTTTTATAAGTCAAAGTGTTCTTTTTATTATTATTATTTTAACTCACTGCAAGTAGCTATATAAAAAACTATGTGTCGTATTTGATTATTTTTGACAGGTTTCAGTTAACTTTTCTAACTGATAATTAGCAATAAAATAAATAAGTTACAAGGGTTTGCATATGTACCTGCTCCCCTGTTCTCTACAAAGAACAGACAGAGTGGTGAAGAGATATCATTAATGTGTTATCTACTCCTGTAGGAAATGTGATTGCCTTCACGCAGAGTGCTGCCTCTCACCTCGGAAGCTGTTAAGCCTTTCCAGCATCCCAGTGATGCTCCATGTACTGAGCTGTGGGTCCAAAGGCTGGGGAATGTACAGCTGCATTAACTGACTCCTGTAAAGAGAAAGGCCCACTTACTACTAGGCCCAAAGGAATCATTAGCAACCCACTGATGATGCTTCAACAGAATCCTCATAATTACCTTTAAAGGGTATGAATTTAACTGCTCAGATGGAGGAACACTGCAGTTGCTATGATATTTACAATCTACTTCCTTGCTCTTGGCATATCAAACCTAGTAGAATGTGACGCCTCAATCAAAACTGCCTGTTTCCTTCCTTCTAGCTTCCCTAGGGGATCCACACAGCAATTCTCATCTAATTCCTGAAATCTAATAGGTGGAAAACTGTTGGAACTTGCCATTTAACTCATATGAAACGTCATCACTACTGTATGTTCTTTCTTGATTAATTCTACCTCACTCATTTTCTCAGCATCCTTCTACCTACTGCTTCTCTGAGCTTATCTGCCTTTCCCATGGATGACCAGGAATAATCCTTGGATAACTAGGATTGGAAATTAGGGGCAGGAAAAATCATCGTCTCTTTGCAACTTCTACAGAAAGTCTTGCAATAGAAACTGCACTCCTCTCCACCATACGGTCACCAAAGGGTAGACTATATAAATCCTGGCAGACTATTAGAGAAAGAAAGAATAAATATAGAAAGAAAGAAACTTCTCATTGAAAGGAAGGGTTCATCTTAGCAGAAATAGCCTGATCACTGTCACAATTATCATGATTTGAATAGAGAAGCAAACTTACCTTTTCATTGTGTCTTCCACACCCTGTAAAGAAAAAGAGAGGAAGGCTTAGTTTTCAGCACAAACACTCCTGGTAAGTCTAGTTTCAGGATATGAGATTATACTGGAAAATTCATTATTTCCAGGTTTCTTCCTTGGATAAAATCATTTGTCATTTCCCTTCTCCTCATAAATATGAAATCCAGTCTCACATTTACATACAATTGACATACAATTGACAAGATCATAATCTTGATAAAATTGAAAGTCAAATGTTCTCAGGGCGCATGAATGACTCTTCTTTGTCCTGATATACAAAGTATTCACAGGGGTTTCCCCAAAGTTCTTTGGTGTGTGGACTCCAAATCTGCTGCTGCTGCTGCTGCTAAGTTGCTTCAGTCATGTTTGACTCTGTGCAACCCCATAGATGGCAGCCCACTAGGCTCCTCTGTCCCTGGGATTCTCCAGGCAAGAACACTGGAGTGGGTTGCCATTTCCTTCTCCACTGCATGAAAGTGAAAAATGAAAGTGAGGTCGCTCAGTCATGCCTGACTCTTAGCGACCCCATGGACTGCAGCCTACCAGGCTCCTCCATCCATGGGATTTTCCAGGCAAGAGTACTGGAGTGGGGTGCCGTTGCCTTCACCGAATCTAGAACTTCACAATAGAAAGGATGAATGCATCCTATGGTTACACATGTTACACACATTATCAAGTGCAAATATAAAGTTAAATTATCTGTTCAACACAGTCATTCCTCATTATATGAGGCGAATTCATTCTAAGATCCCCCTTGGATACTAAAATCCATTGGGTGATCAAATTCTTATATTCAATGGCACAGTATATCCATATAATGTACACACATTTTCCTGTATACTTTAAGCATCTCTACATTACTTAAAGGCTTCCCAGCTGGCTCAGTGGTAAAAAATGCACCTGCCCAGCTGGAGACAAGGGTTAGATCTCTGAGTTGAAGATTCCCTGGGGAAGGAAGTGGCAACCCACTCCAGTATTCTCCAGGAGATAGTGAAAGACAGGGAAGCCTGGTGTGCTGCCATCCACAGGGTTGCAAAGAGTTGGATACAACTTAACAACTGAACAATGAAAAACCAGTATTCTTGCCTGAAAAGTCCCATGGACAGAGAAGCCTGGCAGGCTATAGGTCATGGGGTTGCAAAGAGTTGGACTCGACTTAGTGACTAAATAACAAGATTACTTATAAAATCTAATATAATGTAAATGCCATGTAATCATTGTCAACATTGGCAAATTCAAGTTTTTCTTTTTTGAAATTTCTGAATTTTCTTAAAACATATTTTCCATCAGTGGTTTGTTGAGTCCCCAGATGCAAAACCTGTAGAAAGTTGGAAGGGCAACTGTATGGTAGAAGGATATAAGAAGGTTTGGGAGGTTTTTTTTTTTTTTTTTTTTCTGGCTCTGTTACTTGAATCTTTCCACATAGTCCTCCTTCTTCCATAGAAGGCAAAACTGATGTTTTGTCTCCAGGTTATACAGGAGGAACAAAACTTGCCATCACAGAAGTAGAAGAGTCAGAATCTGGACTTTGGAGTCAGAAAAATAACGGAAGTCAAAGAGGATATAATGTCAAATGATCCAAGTGTTTTCCACGTGGGTTGGTGTTCTGCAGCCAACATCCTTCCTTAGTCCTTACCTGGAGCATGTCCACGTCTGCTTTAAGGCACATTTCCTTCAGTTCCTCGTATATTTTTCTCAGGAGTTTCCCCATATGAATCATTCTGGCTACATTTCTATTGAGTCGCTGAAAAATAACTGTGCCTTCAATTGCCAACATCTCTAAATGTTTTTGCTTTTCTTCCTGGAGATACTGACACACTTTAGGGTATTCAGCTCGTATCATCACCAGTCGTAGATTTATAAAACCCTGCAGTGACATTGGATTAATTAGATCATGTATTTGGATGGTTTTATTCTGCCCTTATCATCTGTTGTCTCAGTTCAGTTCAATTCAGTCACTCAGTCGTGTCTGACTCTTTGCGACCCCATGAATCGCAGCATGCCAGGCCTCCCTGTCCATCACCAACTCCTGGAGTTCACTCAAACTCACATCCATCAAATCAGTGATGCCATCCAGCCATCTCATCCTCTATCGTCCCCTTCTCCTCCTGCCCCCAATCCCTCCCAGCATCAGAGTATTTTCCAATAAGTCAACTCTTTGCATGAGGTGGCCAAAGTACTGGAGTTTCAGCTTTAGCATCATTCCTTCCAAAGAAATCCCAGGGCTGATCTCCTTGTAGTACAAGGGACTCTCAAGAGTCTTCTCCAACACCACAGTTCAAAAGCATCAATTCTTCAGTGCTCAGCCTTCTTGTGTTATACATAGAATGCTTGTCTTAATTCATTTGGACTACTTTAACAAAAGTACTAAAGACTGAGTGCTTATTAATAACAGACATTTACTTCTCTCTGTTCAATAAGGTAACAAATACAAAATCAGTGCCAGCTGGTTTGGTGTACAGTGAGAGCCCACCTCTTAAATAGGCATTTTTTTTTTTTTGCTTAATAATAATTAAAATATACTCCACTTTACAAAGCACATTCACATATGTGGTTTTCATTTTTTACCATATGCATGTTTTTTGTTGAAGTATTATTGATCTTCAACATTGTGTTAGTTTCAGATATACTGTAAAGTGATTCAGTTATCCATATACATGTGTATAGCTAATTCTTTTTTCCAATTCTTTTTCACTATAGGTTATTACAAGATATTGATTATAGTTCCCTGCTGAGTGCTGATGGAGAAGGAAATGGCAACCCACTCCAGTGTTCTTGCATGGAGAATCCCAGGGACGGGGGAGCCTGGTGGGCTGACGTCTATGGGGTCACACAGAGTCGGACATGACTGAAGTGACTTAGCAGCAGCAGCAGCAGCTGAGTGCTGAAGAGTTGATGCTTTTGAATTGTGGTATTGGAGAAGACTCTTGAGAGTCCCTTGGACAACAAGGAGATCCAACCAGTCAATCCTGAAGGAAATCAGCCCTGAATATTCATTGGAAGGGCTGATGCTGAAGCTCCAATAATTTGGTCATCTGATACAAAGAGCCAACTCATTAGAAAAGATCCTGATGCTGAGAAAGATTGAAGGTGGAAGGAGAAAGTGACGACAGAGGATGAGATGGATGTGAGTTTGAGCAAGTTCTGGGAGTTGGTGATGGACAGGGAAGCCTGGCTTGCTGCAGTCTGTGAGGTCACAAAGAGCTGGACACAACTGAGCAACAGAACTGAACTGATAGTTCCCTGTGCTATAAAGTAGATCCTTGTTGTTTATCTATTTTTATGTAGAATATTGTATATATGTTAATCCCAAACTCCTAATTTATCCCTCCCCTCACTTTCCCTTTTGATAACCATAGGCTTGTTTTCTGTGACTATTGGCCTATTTCTGGTCTGTAAATAAGTGTAATTGTATTATTCTTTCAGATTCCACATGTAAGTGATATCATATGATATTTGCCTTTCTCTCATTTACTTCCCTTAGTATGATAATATCTAGGTCCATTCATGCTACTGCAAAGGGCATTATTTCATTCTTTTTCATGGCTGAGCAGTATTTCATTGTATAAATATACTACATTTTCTTCATCTGTCAATGAACATTTAGGTTTCTTCTATGCCTTGGCTAGTCCTCTGGTTGTGTCCTCACATGGCAGAAGGGGCAAGTCTCTACTAAGCTTATTCTTTTGTTTGTTTTTTTTTAGGGCTTCTTTTATAAGAATCCCATTAATAAGGATTCTTTCCTAATGACCTAATCACTTCCCAAAGGCCAAACCTCCTAACACTATCATTTTGGGGGTTAGAATTTCAACATTTGAATTGAGGGGGACCCAAACTTTCAGACTATAGCTTCTGTCTTCTGTGCTCTAGAAGGATGTGTTCTCAGAGAGCTTCTGGCTCACTCCCTTTGATCTTTTAAATCTCTACCCAGATGTAACCTTCATTATGGGTATTCTCTGGCCAGCACATCCCCCAAATCTGCACTATTTATATATATTCCTGCTTTAATTTTCTTCCAAGAACTTTACAAATGTGATGTATTATAAATGTTATTCTTCTTTCTTTGTTACATGACTTCTCTTACAAGATTATATCCTACTGAAGTCATTGATTTGTTTCTTTTTGTCCATTTCCATATCTCTCTGTGGACCTAGAACAGTGAGCAACATATCACATGCCCTCCTATGAAAGAATGGTTCATTAGGAAAGTCATCCTAAATGATCAGGGTAATTTTGTTATTGTCCTCCAGTATTTGGTGGCTCAGAAGGTAAAGCGTCTGCTCGCAATGCAGGAGACCCGGGTTTGATCCCTGGGTTGGGAAGATCCCCTGGAGAAGGAAATGGCAACCCACTCTAGTACTCTTGCCTAGAAAATTCCATGGATGGAGAAGCCTGGTGGGCTACAGTCCATGGGGTCCCAAAGAGTCAGACAAGACTGCGTGACTTCTCTTCACTCACTATGTACAGATTTCTCTTTAATGAAATACTCTCTAATATAGCCTGCTGATATATCTTCTTTAGAAGTGATTGAGTTCTTTGAAAATGAAAATGTAGTTCAACTTCTTTAGTTTCAGGTTCTCCATTCATAAATGTGAACCAATGAATAATAAAACCCCAAATTCTTAGCTAGGTTTCTTGCCATGGCTATAATTACATTGCCAGCCATATCTCTCACTACCTACTTCATACCCTATGTACTAATTAATAGGAGCTATCTACATGCCCCAGATAATTCCATGATTTTCTTTCATATTTAGCTTTCTTGTCCCTTAGATCTCTATGTTATGAATTTACAGGTTCTACTAAAACATTAGCTTCAGGATGAGTTTTATCTGTTTGAGAAACTTAACATTCAAAGTTTATTAAACTCCTACAGAACTGTTTTTTTTCCTCCATCCGAGTGACCATTGCATTTTGTTTTGTGATACTGCATTTTCTTCTCTCTGCTGAAGTATTAGTGGTAGATATTGCTTATCAAAAAAATCAGGAAAAATCTTTTAGTTCCCTATTGGGGTCATTCAACATGAAATTCTACATTGAAGGTCATGTTTTTCCACATGCAGCTCTCTTTGATCACCCTCTCAGGGGACATTATGATTTAATTCAAGTTCTTCCACTGTAAACTTACAGTTACCAGGATATTTGTTCCAAACTGGCTCCAAGGGATTCAGGGTTTGTGGCTTACCTCCCATGCTCTGAATGTGTTGGTCACTTTTTTTATATTTCGTTGATTTTCCTGTTTCTTTTTCCAAATAGACTTCATTTGCATCAGAAGGTGCTCCTGCAAAATAACTATAATTTGTAGCACTAGAAAAGCAAAGTTAGTACATTTCAGATATTTAAAAGAAGATATAAGGGGATGAACATGGGACAAACAGTAAAGAAAGCAGAGATGTCAGTGATTTTCCTTTGCAGTACTAATTCCTAAATCTGGGGAGATCAACCAAAGATGGAATGTCTAAATTTGAAAAATGTAATCCATTTTCTGAGGAATCTAGCGTTGAATTTGTAATAACCTGGTCAGTTTTCAGAAGTGAATCTTGCTTTTGTTTCTGATTTTTTTTTAATGTTATGCATTAAGTCAGCATGAACAAATTCTTAGAAAGACACAAATTACCAAAATTAACTCAAGAAGAAATGGAAAATGTGAACAGGCCTGTATGTAGTAAAGAGATTGAATCGATAATGAAAAATTTTCCAACAACGAGAAGCCCAGAACCAGATAGTTTCACTGATGAAATGCACCAATCACTTAAAGGAGAATCAATACTAATCTTTCTCCAACTCTTCTAAAATAATAGAAGAGGAAGGAATACCTTTTAATTCATTCTGTGAGGTCTCTTGCTTTATATTTAATTGTGAAATATTAGCCCTCAGTTTCCCTGTGGCACTGTTAGAAAATGTTGGCCAGTGTTTCTAAATCTGCTATGATTAGATCAGGACCATTATAATCATGTTTGCAGTAGCCAGTGACTCTTACTGAAACTAGATATTTATCTACCACATTGTGTGCATGCTTAGAAGCTGAGTTATATCTGACTCTTTGCGACCCCATGGACTGTAGCCCACCAGGTTCCTCTGTCCATGGGATTCTCCAGGCAAGAATATTAGATTGGGCAGCTATTCCCTTCTCCAGGGGATCTTCCTTACCCAGGGATCAACCCCAGGTCTCCTGTACTGCAGGCAGATTCTTAACTGTCTGAGCCACCAGGGAGGCCCACCTACCACATTACTTCTGAAATACCGGCACCCTAATCCTCATCACTTTCATCATCATTCCTCTCTTTCAGCTCAACAGAATTTAAACATCAGGAAAGCGAGGATGGTACCTAGTTTCTTCACTGCTTTATCTCTAGATTTCAGAATAGTGCCTGGCCCATGGTGTTCAGAAATTGTATTTGTTAATAGCATAAAATGATAGTGGTTATTAACCAATGTATTTTCCTCAGTGCCTATCAGACACAGGGTCCTCCACATTTTAAAGTTCAGTCAGAGGTATTACTTACCCTGTAGTGCTCTGCAACCTGCATTACTGAACAGTGTTTGTGAGTGGCATGCCCTGTGGAACGAGCGCAGAACAAACACAGCGGGCTCTTGTCAGCTTCACAGAAGTAGAGCTTTACCACTTGGTGTGTCCTGCACATCTGCTTGGCAGAGCCAGGTAACTGGCAGATAACTGAGTTTCCAGTAGAACGAATATGTTTCTTAGCAAGAATAGTGCTTTTGAGGTCCATTTTCGGAGACACCGCCTTGCACACAGGACAGCAAGTAATTGTCGGGGCATCTTCCCACAAGAGACAGAGGCAGGGCGTACAGAACCGGTGCCCGCACCTAATGGTGGCAGGGTCTGTGAACGTGTCCTTGCAGATGGAGCAGATGATCTCAGTGGGGAGACACTGCGTGGAAGCAGATGCCATGTTTCTAAGAAAACAAAAGGAAAGGACTTTCTTTACCCTTGGCATGTTAGCTGAGCTTAAGCTTTCTCTCGCTAATACACATATGTCCCATAGGAGGACAGCCCATGTTTTGAGGATGGTGAGGAAAAGAGAGTCCTACAGACCAGTAAAATGCGTTATTATTGTCCACCATTGGCCTCCAGCACTACTTCTCAGTTCCCTATTAGAAATCCAGTATTTTCCGCATATATTATCTCCTTTTCAAAGACAAAGAAATAAGAGGTTCTGGGATCATTCATAGGCAGCTAGTCACATTGTGTCCAAAACTATCACAATTTTCCCCTTTTTTACTCTCTCTGATTGGTTAGCACAAGTTATTTGTTCCAGTTCTGGCCAATGAAATAAGACGCTAAAATTCCTAGGACAATTTTAGAAAACAAATTTCTTGTTCCAGAAGAGATGCACGGAATTAACAATTGGCTTTTTCTGTTTCTGGACATTTTCCAGGTATAATGTCCACTTGCATAGCCATTTTGTGATCACAGAATGAGTTGGCCTGAGGAGAAAAGCCAATAAATAGTCTAAGGATAACAAAAACATGGAAAGAAATGGTTTTTAACAATGGCATTGAACAATAGTTACCTAATTCTGAAGAAGCCAATTCCCAACTAAATTAACACAAATCTCTATACTTAAAATCCTAGCAGAAGAAAGTTTGTGTTTACCACGACATACAAAAAGAACTTTGCATAGTATCTACTGCCATATGTAATATGTCGGGGGTTCAACAAAAATCATGCAGCATATCATAAGGCAAGAAAATTTTAGTCTAAACAGACAAAGCAATCACCAGAACCAGACTTAGATATAAAACAGATATTAGAACTATTAAGATAACTAAGATAGTAACGATGACCCTATATGCAAGACAGCAAAAGAGACACAGATATAAAGAACAGACTTTCGGACTCTGTGGGAAAAGGCGAGAGTGGGATGATTTGAGAGAATAGCATTGAAACATGTATATTATCATATGTGAAACAGATCGCCAGTCCAGGTTCTATGCATGACACAGGGTGCTCGGGGCTGGTGCACTGGGATGACCCTGAGGGGTGGGATGAGGAGGAAGGTGGGAGGGGGGTTCAGGATGGGGAACACATGTACACCCATGGCTGACTCATGTCAATGTATGGCAAAAACCCTACAATATTGTAAAGTAATTAGCCTTAAGTTAAAATAAATTAATTAATTGAAAAAATAATAACTATGATTAGTATGTTAAAGACTTTTATTAAAAAAATGTTGACAACATGCGAGATAGGTAATTTCAGGAGACAGATGAAAACTATAAGACAAGAAGATAGGCTAGATACAACATGCAGAGAATTTTATGTTTGGGTTCAGAAGTAGGTATAATACAAGTAAGAAAATTATCAGTGAGCATGGCAGTATGTCAGTGTAAAATACAAAAACTAAACACAGAAAGGAAAAACAAACAGTAAAAAGTTACAACAGAACAGAGCATCAAAGAGCAGTAAGACAACACTAATGATATTTAACACTGTTTAACATCTGTGTGATTAGATTTCCAGAAACAAAATGAAGATATAATAGGGCAAAGCGAAGTGAAAGTCACTCAGTCACGTCCGACTCTTTGCAACCCTATGGACTATAGAGTCCATGGAATTCTCCAGGCCAGAATACTGGAGTGGGTAGCCTTTCCCTTTCTGCAGGGAATCTACCCAACTCAGGGATCGAACCGAAGTCTCCCACACTGCAAGCAGATTCTTTACCAGCTGAGCCACCAGGGAAATCCAACAGGGCAAAAGAAGCATTAAAAAAAAAAAAACAATTTTAGAGGCTTTTCCAAAATTAGTGACAGACACCATAAAAGAGATCTGGTGTCTGTGTCAAATACACAACTAGGCAAGTTATATTAAAATTGAATAAAAACCAATAACAAAGAGAAATTCTTTCTTTCCTTCATTTTGTTTTACAAAGAGAAATTCATTAAGGGAGCCACAGAAATAGGAAAAATAAAAATAAAGATTATGCACAGAAAAATAAAGATAAAAATTATAGCAGAAACCATGCAAACAAGAAAACAATTAAGTGACATCTCTGGATTGCTGAAAGAAAACAACTATTAACCCAAAAGTCTCATATCTAGTGAAAATATACTTCAAAAGTAAAATATTAGAATTTTTCAAAAAGAAGAAAGAAACTTGAGGGAATTCAGTGTTATCAGGTCTAATCTATAAGAAATAGACAAAGAAGCTCTTCATTTAAAAGCATATGATGCTAAGAAGAAACTGATCTACTCACCAAAAATAAGTGACACTGGAAACTGAATAAAGGCAAAACATAAGCTCTTATATTTCTTTAACTCACTATTTAAAGCAATAGCTTAACAATGTACCATATGTTTATGAAACTTATGACAAAAATGACACAAGAAATAGAAAAGAGGAATTGGAAATATTATAAGCATTTTACATTAAATGAAAAGCAATATAGTGTTACTGAAAGTGGACAAAGATTATTTAAAGAGGTATATCTTGAGCGAGGCTTCCCCGGTGGCTCAGTGGTAAAGAAACCGCCTGCGATGCAGGAGATGCAGGTTTGATCCTTGGGTCAGGAAAATTCCCTGAGGAAGGAACTGACAACCCGTTCCGTATTCTTGCCTGGGAAATTGCATGGACAGGAGCCTGGCAGGCTACGGTCCCTGGGGTTGCAAAAGAGTCGGACACGAGCTAGTGACTAAACAAGAATATTTTAAGCTAACTATGTATATTCATAGATGATAAGGCTGTGAGGGTAGAAAATCCCAAAGAATCTACTAAAAAATATCCTGGAAGTAATAATCAGTTTAGCAAGGTCAGAAAACAAAGGGTCAATATATAAAAATTGATTTTAATGCCACACACCTGTATGAAAAAGTTGTATTTAAATTTTTTTTGATTTCACATTTATAATAACTTCAAAAAATGAATTAGTCAAATGCAATAAGTTCTAGAGATTTGATTAAAACAACATTGTACATTGTATAATTAATGATATTGTATTGTATCATTAAAAATGTGTTAAATGGGTAGATCTCATGTTAAGTGTTCTTATACTACAACTTAAAAAAAGGGCAAAGGAAACTTTTACAGGTAATATATTGATATGTTCATTATCTTGATTTCGATGGAGGCTTTGTAAGTGTATACATGTATCAAAAGATTGTCAAGTTGCACATTTTAAGCGTGCAGAATTTATTTTTTGTCACTTATGTCTGAACACAATTATTAAATTTTAAGAAAATGAAGGTGGCACTAGTGGTAAAGAACGTGCCTGCCAATGCAGGAGACATAAGAGATGCAGGTTCAATCCCTGGGTCAGGAAGATCCCCTAGAGGAGCTCATGGCAGCCTACTTTAGTATTCTCGCCTGGAGAATCCCATGGTCAGAGAAGCCTGGGGGGCTACGTCCATAGGATTGCAAAGAGTTGGACACAAGTAAAGTGACTTGGCATATGTGCATGCCAAAAAAAATAAATAACTAGTTATAATTTTAATAAAATATCAATGGAAGAAAAGAATTAAGATCTAGATAAATGGAGAATTATATCAAGTTTATACATTGGACAATTAAAATGGCGATCTTCTTCTATATGATCTATAAATTTAACCTAATCTCTAATAAAACTCCAGAAAAATTTTATAGGTACACACGAACTGGTTTTAAAATGTATTATGGCATACCAAACAAATAGAATAGCCAAAACAATCCTAAGAAATAAAATCAGAATACTCACATTCCTTGATTTTAAAAGTTAATATAATTCTATAGTACTAAAAACACACAGTATTGGGAAAAGGAAAGACATACTGATTATTAGAAGTAAACTGAAAGTAGAGATCTGCAAAGATATAGTCAGCTGATTTTTTTTTTTTTACAAGTGTTTAATGGTAGCCAGTATTCTTGGGCTTCCCTTGTGGCTCAGCTGCTAAAGAATCCGCCTGCAATGTGGGAGACCTGGGTTCAATCCGTGGGTTGGGAAGATCCCCTGGAGAAGGGAAAGGCTACCCACTCCAGTATTCTGGCCTGGAGAATTCCGTGCACTGGATAGTCCATGGGGTTGCAAAGAGTTGGGCATGACTGAGAGACTTTCACTATAACTCTCATCAGCACTTCACTGGAGAAAGAATAGCCTTTCTCCAGATAAAACACCAAAAGCACAGTCCATGAAAGCACACACTAGGCTCCTCTGTCTAGGGAATTCTCCAGGCAAGCATACTGGAGAGTGGGTTGCCATTCCCTTCTCCTGGGGATCTTCCTGATCCAGGGATCAAACCTGGGTCTCCTGTATTGCAGGCAGATTCTATTTACTCCAACGTATTTATCCAAATGAACCGAAAAGACTGACAAGACAGAAGATAAGACTTCTCTGGATCCACAAAGATTACAGAGGTATCTCACTCTTACTATTAAACGTGGAGCTGCTATACAGACATGGTAGAGGTTTCTCCCCTAAGACTCAATAGGGAGCCATTCAGATTCTCTCCTGGCTTCCTTAATCCTCAGCAAAACCTAACCATGAAGACATTGGGTCTGAGAATTAAGGGACTGTATCCCAAAGAGGCTGGGAGAATTATTCAGTGTACACTGGCAAAGATTGTGAGAGTTCCCTTAGGACTAGATTTTGAAATACTTGATCAAGAGGCTTGGACGTAAAACAGGATGAGAGAGAGTTTACTGGCTGAGGACACTTCCTCAGGATACAGAATATAATAGTCTGACAAGGACATTAGAAGATGGGGCACATTTGATGCTTGCAGGCTCCTACAAGCCTGGGAAAATGATGCCCCATGCTTAACAATGAATTGCAAGAATTGCTGTGTAAGATGGGACAGGAGAGGATTAAAAAGCAAAGGGGCATTTTTACATTAAAGTTAATATGTTGTGAAATCAGAAGATCAATCACAGCATTGTGTTTATCAATAAAGCCAAGAGGATACACTATCCACCCAGATTATCACAAATGTGCTGTTGAGAGAGATATAGCATCAGCATGAAGTTCAATGGTAGCTGTCCTCTCCAGGATTAGGATGGTGATAAAAAGTGTTTACAGAGCTTGGCTACTGATCTCAATCAGATGATAAGGTGTTTAACTGCCAGGTGCCATCAGACTGAATCTGTGTAATGACTAGCAAGGGTTGAGCAGGAACCAAGATGACTTGACCCACATGGAACTGCAGTTCAGTTCAGTTCAGTCGCTCAGTCGTGTCCAACTCTTTGCGACCCCATGAATCACAGCACCCCAAGCCTCCCTCTCCATCACCAACTCCCGGAGTTCACTCAGATTCACGTCCATTGAGTCAGTGATGCCATCCAGCCATCTCATCCTGGGTCGTCCCCTTCTCCTCCTGCCCCCAACCCCTCCCAGCATCAGAGTCTTTTCCAATGAGTCAACTCTTCCCATGAGGTGGCCAAAGTACTGGCGCTTCAGCTTCAGCATCATTCCTTCCAAAGAAATCTTAGGGCTGATCTCCTTCAGAATGGACTGGTTGGATCTCCTTGCAGTCCAAGTGCGGGGGGCGCTCCGCAGAAAGAGAGAGAGGCAGTGGAACTTCCCTCAGCAGAGAGCCGAGGGGTCCCGAGGAAAAGTGAGCCTGCTGTCCGCCAACCCAGCCCCTCAGCGAGCAAGAGACAATAAGATGCGACAGGGGTTCCAGTCTAGTGTGGTTCCAGTCTAGTGCGGTTCCACTTTATTGCTGCAAGCTCCCTGCTTATAAAGGCAAGCAGGGGGGGAGTTGCACCAATCACGTTAAAGGTCAGATCATCATGTGCTATCATTATAACAGGAGTCTATAGTGATCAGGTGCTGTCCACGTGCACGGAAACCGAGAGCCAATCAGAAGTGTTGACAACATAGACCACGCCCCCATCACTTCCGCCAGCCGCCATCTTTGTTTCCGTTTCCCACCGCAAAGGTTTCTATTTTAAGGTTTCCTAATTAGGGCCCCACATCCAAGGGACTCTCAAGAGTCTTCTCCAACACTGCAGTTCAAAAGCATCAACTCTTCGGCGCTCAGCCTTCTTCACAGTCCAACTCTCACATCCATACATGACCACAGGAAAAGCCATAGCCTTGACTAGATGGACCTTCGTTGGCAAAGTAATGTCTCTGCTTTTGAATATGCAATCTGGGTTGGTCATAACTTTTCTACCAAGGAGTAAGCGTCTTTTAATTTCATGGCTACAGTCACCATCTGCAGTGATTTTGGAGCCCAAAAAAATAAAGTCTGACACTGTTTCCACTGTTTCTCCATCTATTTCCCATGGAGTGATGGGACCAGATGCCATGATCTTCATTTTCTGAATGTTGAGCTTTAAGCCAACTTTTTCACTCTCCTCTTTCACTTTCATCAAGAGGCTTTTGAGTTCCTCTTCACTTTCTGCCATAAGCGTGGTATCATCTGCATATCTGAGGTTATTGATATTTCTCCCGGAAATCTTGATTCCAGCTTGTGTTTCTTCCAGTCCAGTGTTTCTCTTTATGTACTCTGCATATAAGTTAAATAATCAGGGTGACAATATACAGCCTTGACGTACTCTTTTTCCTATTTGGAACCAGTCTATTGTTCCATGTCCAGTTCTAACTGTTGCTTCCTGGACTGCATACAGATAGTTAATAAAATGAATAGCACACCCAGGGGCAGAATAGATACAGGAGAAGCCAAGAATACTCCTGTAAGATATAAACAGAAGAAATCAAGAAAGTATTATCAGGAGGCAGAGGGGTTTTTTCTCTAATTAATTATCCTTCTTTCCAGACTTTCCTTATTTTCAGACTGAGAGCTCCTTGATTGAAAAGGTGACCACATTCCTAGGAGTAAGTTCTCTGTGACATCATGACAAGTATGTACGGTAGAGATTACCCAGTCCATATCAAAGGGACCTATGGTCAATAACCAAAGTGACTTAGGAAAACGCATTCAATTTGACTTCAAACAAGGTAGGAGTTTTAATTGACACTTGAAGACCTGAAGCATAATCCTCATGTTAACTAAAAACAAATGAGAATCATTTAACAAAAGCAGCTCTGGAAGACTCCCGAGTATCCTGAGTCTCTTGGGTCTATGCTGCTGCTGCTGCTAAGTCACTTCAATCGTGTCTGACTCTATGCAACCCCATAGACAGCAGCCCACCAGGCTCCACCGTTCCCGGGGTTCTCCAGGCAAGAACACTGGAGTGGGCTGCCATTTCCTTCTCCAATGCATGAAAGTGAAAAATGAAAGTGAAGTCGCTCAGTCATGTCCAACTCCCAGCGACCCCATGGACTGCAGCCTACCAGGCTCCTCCATCCATGGGATTTTCCAGGCAAGAGTACTGGAGTGGGGTGCCATTGCTTGGGTCTATAGACTCACCTAGCAGTCATTCTCTTGGAAGCTGCATATGTACTGGACACAAAACACCTCATTCACAAGTCTGGCAGATGACACCGTCTGGGTTGCCTCTGCTGGGGCTGTTGCCCAGAATATCTTCACCTAATCAGTCATGTAGCTTCCTGGGCTTCCTCCCAACCTGGTAATTAGTTTCCTAGTTATTTCCATCCCAATATTGTCAGGAAGAATTGTGAAGCACAGAGTATCATACCCGTTGTGGTCATAACCCTACCCAGATTCAAAGGGATGGGACACTTTCAATTGTGAACAGGACTGAAGTTACCTTGTAGGAAAAGAATGGGAAATGGGATATTGTTGAGTCTGTTTGGGGATGAGGAGGGGAGGAATAAATCTTGCTATATCTGCTCTTCCTGATAAGTTGACCTCAGGGATCTGGATCCAGAGAGTGAAGGCCCTGGATTCAATGAGTCTTTTATAGATCTACCTTTCAAGCTCCAGATTTCTATTAAATGGTTCTCTAGCTCTCTGGAAATTTGGCGCAATAAATATTTTTTTTGTGGGAGGGCCCAAAGGGTTTGGTGTCAACTGGATAATCATTCTGAATACAACACAGTAAAAGGCATATTGTTACAGATATGCACAATACTGAATGGCAGAGATATTTGTCTCCTCATAGGGCACCAAGGACAGACTTGGTAATTCCATGCCAATGGAGTGAAGAAGGTCAGAACCTCTCTTCAGCAGGAAGCCCCTTCTGATGTCTCCATATTTCACTGGAAAGTCTCATCAATGCAGGTCTTGGGGCTTCCCTGGGAGCTCAGTGGTAAAAGAACCTGCCTGCCAATGTGGGAGACACAGGTTCAGTCCCTGGTTCGGGAAGATCCCGCAGGCTGAGCAGGGACTAAGGCCAGGTGCCACAACTGCGGAAGCTGGGCTCTGGACCTGGGGAACAGCAACTCCGGAGCCCATGCGCCAAAATTACTAGAGCTCATGCTCAGCAGCAAGAGAAGCCACCGCTCTGAGAAGCCGTGCACTGTAACGAAGACACAGCACAGGCAGAAATAAGTAAATAAAATGATAAACAATAAAAAGACAGGCCTTGTGGACTTCTGTCCATGTGCGTCTTCCTGAGGAGAGGATAGCATATCCTGCCTGTAGTAAACAGATGTTCAAAATCCATAGCTGAGCCATCCCCTGGACCTTACCACTGAGTGCAGCCTGCAGAGCTTGAAAGGTGGCCCCATCTTTAGAAACTGCTCTGTTTGCACAGTCTCTGTGCCTCCCATACTCTGAGGGACGGTCAGGAGAGTTCTTCTGACCTCCCACTCTTCTGGACTGTGGAAATTTCTGATGCGGTCTCTGAGACGTGGCAGCTCTTTGCTAAAATCTAGTGTCTGTATTACCTTTCTGCTGTGAAGGAATAGGCCCCGTCCTTGCCGCACAGTTTTGACTGTGTTCCTGTGTGTATCTCTACTCTGCTCCTACTGAATAGGGATGTCTGACAAAGCCACCCTGAAATCCTTTCCTTCTCCTTCAGTTCCCTGTCTGGCCCAGATCTCAGCACAAAGCCACGTTCCAGGGCTCTGCTTTTGCTGTTCGCTTTCATAACATAAGGTGTGTTGATCATCTAAATATACCAGAATGAAGAATCAGGGCTGCCCGTTCTTGCCTGAGAACCAGCAATAAATATATAGGCTCCCAAATAGGAGGTGGCAAAAGGTGAAGCTTTCCAGAATGTTCAGCCTTTATCCTATGATGTGACTTCAAGAACCTGGAGTGAAGGTTCTCCTGCTTTGACTGATTCCACAAACATGTGAGGAGGTCATGACTTACAGGACAAAGGATTTGGGGTATTATAGGAAGAGAGGAAGAAGAAAGTAAAGTCCAAAGGATCAGAGATGAGAGTGAAACAAAAGAGATACCAGGAGTAGAGAGGCACTTAGAGAAAGCAGTACAAAAAGAAACATGTAGAGAATGTTGCATAAAAGGGCTACAGTGACCTTGTGGGCGTTTACAGAAAAAAAGAGATTCAAACAGCGCCTAGTCCAAAGTAAACTGCCCTTGCTTTAATTGATGAACACAAGAGAAAGATAATCCTTGGGCAATATCGGCAAAGTTGTAGAGAATATGAGATACTGATAGAGGAGGCAAGAGGCAAAATTTTCTGCACATTTCAAAACTATTCTCGGTGGTTGCTGTTTAGTGACTGAGTTGCGTCCAACTCTTTTGTGACCCCACAGGCTACAGCCCACCAGGCTCCTCTGTCCATGTGATGTCCCAGGTAAGAATACTGGAGTGGGTAGCCATTTCCTTCTCCAATTCTTGGTGGTAGAAAACTCCCATTTCAAGAAGTTGGCATGAAGCTTCTGCAATTTAACACCCAAAGTGAAAAAGACATTGGAGACCACTATGGTCTGTGGTTAAGTGTACAGATCCTGAAGCTAAATTGCTGAGTTAGACCCATTGTTCTCTAGACCCTGCCATCTTGAGATGATTCTATATCTCCATTTGCAAAACAACCAGGCACCTATTTCAAAGAGGGGTAATGGGATCAGTGCCTTGTAGAAGAGTTAATTGCTACTATTATCAAGTATAAAATGACAACAAAAGAGAGAGAGAGCTCAGTCACGAGAAAGCCAAAAACGTAAGAATTGGAAGAAAAGTAGAGAGTCTTAAGGAAAAGCTAATAAAAATAAAGCAAGAGAGAAAAGAAAAACCAAATTTGAGATGGTAGTTGATGAAAGGAAAACAACCTCATCAAAAGGTAGCTGAGTTCAGGAAAAGCATTTAAAAGATTTTGGATACTTTTAAAATTTACTATAGAAGAATGATGTAGGAAAACAGATACATCTGTGTTTATAATCCAGGTTGGGGATTTCATTTGTTTTCCACATTCAGGGTTCTAAGTCCCTGTTTTCAGGGACAATTGATGGACTATGGGTCTCATCAAGCAAAAGGAAAGCTGAATTTCTGATTGTGGGCTGGGTTGGGTCTTTGGGGAAAAAAGAGGATCTTGTGCTGTACTTGGTTGCTCAATTGTGTCCGACTCTGTGAGCCCATGGACTATAGCCCACCAGGCTATTTTTCTGCAGAAACAAGATTCCCCTCACAGATGACAAAATCTTTTGGAACGGTGGGAATATCAGACTTTCCTCTCTACCCTTGTCATGTGAATTTGTGCCTGCCAGCCCACACTAACACGCAAGACTTTTTCAAAAATACAGAGATTGCTGTGATTTGTGAAATACATTTTAAAACATTATTTAACCCCTAGAATATGTGCTTGGGTGTTCATTGAAAGGACTGATGTTGAAGCTGAAACTCCAATATTATGGCCACCTGATGTGAAGAGCTGACTCATTGGAAAAGACCCTCATGCTGAGAAAGATTGAGGGCAGGAGGAGAAGGGGGCGACAGAGGATGAGGTGGTTGCATGGCATCACTGACTCAATGGACATGAGTTTGGGTGAACTCCGGGAGTTGGTGATGGACAGGGAGGCCTGGAGTTATGCGGTTCATGGGGTCGCAAAGAGTCGGACATGACTGAGCAACTGAACCGAACTGATATGTGCTTCAGAATTTTTCCCAGGAAGGATATCAACCCTACAACTGATTTCACACCATGAGGATTTTTCTATTTATTTTCCCCTCAATCCTTATTTCAATATATATGAAAGCCTTACCAGTCCATCTCAGTAAATTTTGTTGGCTAATTTTTTAAATAAAACTTTCTCCAATGAAACACAAAATTAAAATAAAGAAAATACTCATACCAAAAATGCTAACAAACATTAACAAAATCACTAATAGATGCTAATTATTTATTATGGGTTAAAGTAGTTTATTTTTGTTATTTGGTACTTTACAAATTTGCAGATAGCAAATATATGACTGCAAGATTGTATTGGGAAAGAGGATATAGATGGCTGTCTCTGTGGTATCCACAGACCTTGGAATGAACTGTAATAAAGCCTCTTTTGTTAATGGAAGCAAACTCAGAAGCACTAAGGCATCCACTAAGGAGTTTCCAGGTGCAGAGAGCAGCTCTCACCACAACTCCACTTCTTTGAAGATTTTCTGGGCAACCCCCGATACCATCGAGGAGACTAAAGGTGGGGTTGTTCCACATAATATGGTCCTGGTTTCATTTTCATTCAAACAAGGGTCAGAGAGGAGGCTGGAACCTTGATTACAGGCTTTCTTAAAATCTCAATTAAAACTGCAAGGAAAGACAAACACTAACCAAAAGCAAGGCAATCTTGTTTTATACAACTCACACTTCTCACCGTTCAGTTAGTGCTTCTTCTTAAGGAACCTCTGTTGCCTGATTTTGTCTGTCCCCAGGACCAGGAACTGCTTCTCTTTCTCTGCCCACTGTCCACATTCAGGAAGGCAGGAGACAAGAGAGAGCGAAAGAAGCTGCCCTTCCCAGCTACGCTGTTTCCCTTCTGAGAAGGGATGCTAGGCCCGTTTGATGTTAATCGTCAAGGCTGACGTAGCCTACCAGGTACATCAGAATCACCTGCAGGACTCGGTAGACCACAGGCTGCTAGGCTTCAGCCACAAAGGTTCTTGATTCAGTAGGTCTGGGGTCACAGAGTTAGCACATCTAGTGAGATGCAAGTTTGCATATCTAATGAGAGGTGAGTTTGCATAGCTCACAAGATGCTGTTACTGGTGCTGCTTCCTGGACCATAATTTGAGAATCTCCGACTGAGTCTACATCTATTACAGGTGATACTTTTAGATTGTACAAGGAAGGATAGTTTAAAAAGAGTCTTATTTCGAAGCACAGGCTGGAAGCACACTGTGACCTTGCTACTATCATCTTATAGTCTGTGGTGGAAAGCATGAAGTGGCCAAAAATGCTGGCTCTTTCGCCCAAATAGCTACAGGGCCTCTGGAGCAGTGCAGGAGTACCACCATGCATCCTTAACTTGCAGGGCCCAGAAAATCGAACAACAAGGTACAGGCCAGGGGCCCAGGCAGCCCCACCTCTGGATCATTCCTTTCCCTATCCTGACCTGACAGGAAATATTTCCTTATTACATAGGTTCTCAGAGTGTGTTTTTGAGAATCATGGGAGTCTGTGAGGTCAAAATTATATTTAAAATAATATTTAGAGAATATTTGTCCTGTGACCTAGATGGTTTTATAAATGTTATTTTAAATTATTTAGTAAATAAATATTTAATATTTTTAGGTTTAATTTATAATATGATGTGTGCATGTGTGTGTGTGTGTGTTAGTCTCTGTTGTATCTGACTCTTTGCAACCCCATGGATTGTAGCCCACCAGGTTCCTCTGTTCATGGAATTTTCCAGGCAAGAATACTAGAATGGGTTGCTATTCCCTTCTCCAGGGGATATGGCATATTCTGATATTTAAAAAAAATAAAAGCCCAGTTAACAAAAAGCTTGTGGGACTGTACAATAATTTATTAGTTTAACTGAGGTACAATTTATATACCATAAAATTCACCCACTTAATATGTACACTTTAATTACTTCTAACAAATGTTTATAAAGTTTATTTTATTCAAATATCATCACGTCCACTTCTAGTATACTTCTGTCTTTCCAAAAGATCCCTCCTGATCTCTCACAGTCAGTCCCTACTCCTATCCTCAGCTCCATGCAACCAGATACCTGCATTCTGTCTCTAGATTTGTCTTGTTAGAACCATCTCATGTATGAAATCATACTACACATAGTCCTTTGTGTCTGGCCCCCTTCACTTAACAAAATATTTTGAGTTTATTATGCCTTTTTCATAAATGTAGCTTATTCCATTTTAGCTGAGTAGCATTGCATTTTATGAAATATTGTAATTTACATAATTATCCATTAAATGATGGGCATTTGGATTATTTTGAGTTTTTAGCTAATATAAATAACACTACCATGAAATTTCATGTGTCTTTCANAGATACTCATGTATGGAAGTGCTGAGATACTTGTTTTATATATTTAATCATTTAAGAGTGTAAAACTTGTTCAGGATAGCTGGACCATTTTGTTTATTTTTGGACCATTTTATTTTGCTACTAGCTATTTACAAGAGTTCTCATTCCTCCACATTCTCACCAGCATTTAGTAATTTTTGCCTTCATTACTTAAGCCATTTCACTTTTTACTGTGTAGTGGTATCTCATTGTAGTTTTAATTTGCACATGTATTACTAATAACTAAGGATGTTGAGCATCATTTTATGTATGCTAGACTAGATGTCTCTTTCCCTCAAAATTCATATGTTAAAGCCTAATCAGGTTTCCATGGTGGCTCAGACAGTAAAGAATCTGCCTGCAATGAAGGAGACCTAGATTCCGTCCCTGGGCTGGGAAGATCCTCTGGAGAAGGGAACGGCTACCCACTCCAGTATCTTGCCTGGAGACTTCCAAGGACACAGGAGGCTAACAGGCTAATCAACACTGTAATAGTATTTGGAGGCAGGACTTTTGGAGATGACTAGGTTACAAGGGTGAAGCCATCATGAATAGAATGAGTCCTATTAGAGAGAGCACCCTTACTCACTCTAACATGAGAGGACACCAGGAGACACTGAACCAGGAGGCCGGCCTTCAGCAGACAGCAAACCTGCCAGCATCTTGACCTTTGACCTTTCAGCCTCTAGACCTGTGAGATATAAGTTTCTGGGGCTTAAAAGCCATCCAGTCTGTGGTATTTTTTCCTAGAAGCTAGAACAGACAAAGGCAAGGTCCTTATTTGCCATCAAGATATTGATACCTTCTTTGGTGAAGTGTCTACTCAAGTCTTCTAGTTTGTACCATGGTTTCCTTTGGATTATTGGTCTTATTGAATTGTAAGTGCTCTTTTGGATGTAAAACCCTTAGCTGATACATTTTTTGCAAATTTTTTTTCTCAATCTATAGCTTATCTTTCAATTTTGTTAAATACCTCATTTGAAGGATGAAACTTTTAATATTGATGAATACAATTTGGCAGTTTTTTATTATCTGTTTCATTTTGGTGCCTTGTGCAAGAAATCTTTGTTAACACGAGGTCACTAATTTTTCTTTTTTATAAATACAATTAGATCAACGATCCACTTTTAGTTAAATTTTTGTACGGTATAATGTGAAGATGAGGTTCATTTTGCATATAGTCTCAATGTTTAAGCTCTATTTGTAGAAAATATTTATCCTTTCCATTTTTTATTTATCTTGATATCTTTGTTGAAAATTAATTGACCATGTTATCTATTTCTGGATTCTAACTCTGCTTCATTGTTGTACTTGTTTATACATTTCACTTTATACTAATACCACATTCTGTGTTCATTATAGTCTTCATTACAGTAAATATATTATACATTTTTAAGCTGGGTAACATAAATCTTCTAACTTTGTTATTTTTGAAAAATATTTTGAGTACATTAGGACTTTTGTATTCCACGATGATTTTAATAATTTATTAACATATCATTTTTACAGAGTGCCCAGAGAACCCAGAATCCCTGACCTAACTGAATTTCCTACAAATATTGATGAGACCGATTATAGGAATTTAACAAGTGAGCACACACTTGCAAGTTAATGATTTTTTACTTCTTTCCTTTAAAAATTNTCCTATATATATCAGTACATATATATATATATATATATATATACTGAATAATATATATATCAGTCATTTACTACAAGTTTAGTCTCAGTCATAAGAAGACTATGGTGGGAATATCTGTGGAGGAGCTCCTTGGCTTGTCACATTTTATTTCTAACTCACACTATCAGTCATGGACACCTAGGCAGCACTTAGAAAGTGGCCATACTCAAAGTACAAGAGAACAAAGGCCTTCTCCTTTTCAGCTCTCTCACTCTTATACTTCTTCCCCAAGTCTTTTTGTGCAGCAGAGACATTACTTTGACAACAAAGGTCCATCTAGTCAAAGCTATGGTTTTTCCAGTGGTCATGTATGGATGTGAGAGTTGGACTATAAAAAAAACTGAGTGCTGAAGAATTGACGCTTTTGAATTGTGGTGTTGGAGAAGACTCTTGAGAGTCCCTTGGACTGCAGGAAATCAAACCAGTCCATCCTAGAGAAGATCAGTCCTGGGTGTTCATTGGAACAACTGATACTGAAGCTGAAACTCCAGTACTTTGGCCACCTCATGCGAAGAGGTGACTCATTGGAGAAGACCCTGATCCTGGAAAAAATTGAAGGCAGCAGGAGAAGGGGACGACAGAGGATGAGGTGGTTGATGAAATCACTGACTCAATGGAAGTGAGTTTGAGCAAACTTCAGGAGTTGGTGATGGACAGGGAGGCCTGGTGTTCTACCATCCATGGGATCACAGAATTGTTGGACATGACTGAGTAGCTAAACTGAACTGAACTGAGCTTTTTAAGAGAGTAGCCAGTTTTTAGTATTACTTCTTTGTATTTAAGACAGAACCTGGTGAGGTTTGGCAGAAGGCAGGCTGGAGTGGAGGGTGATACTTTTGGAAAGTGCAAATGTGGCATATGAAACTGAACATCAATTTCAATTCAGAATAGGCAATATTCCATTTATAGCATTCAGTTCAGTTCAGTCGCTTAGTTGTGTCCGACTCTTTGCGACGCCATGAATCACAGCACGCCAGGCCTCCCTGTCCATCACCAACTCCCGGAGTTCACTCAGACTCACTTCCATCGAGTCAGTGATGCCATCCAGCCATCTCATCCTCTGTCGTCCCCTTCTCCTCCTGCCCCCAATCCCTCCCAGCATCAGAGTCTTTTCCAATGAGTCAACTCTTCACATGAGGTGGCCAAAGTACTGGAGTTTCAGCTTTAGCATCATTCCTTCCAAAGAAATCATGTTAGGGAGATTTAATTATACAAGGGACATATCCCAAGTGGGGTTGTGATCTTCTCATTAATTTCCTCTCTTTCTCTTCAGAAATATGAAATAACACATATGCACTTCCAAAAATAATTCACCTGCAGGTCTTGAGAATGAAGAAGTTTGAGGTCTTACTGAAATGTCTGCATAACTGGGATCTTACAAGTGGCCCAAAGACCCAAAGATAATGTCTAATGGCCAAGACCAGTGCTCCAAAGAAGACATTATAAAGTCACTAGTATACAAGGAGAATAATCTTCCACCCAATGACAACCACTTGTTCAAGTCTACCCAGTCATTGAGGGAATGGGGGGGAAATAGCTTTAAATTTTTCTTCTGAACAAATGTGCAAACTTAAATAGTTAGACTTATAACTTGACAAAGTTTCTCTCTTTGACAGAATTAGTCCTGGAAGCTTAAAAATACGTTAAAAATAACTCCAGAAGCAAAACACACAAGAAACATTTAGACTTGAATAGAGAGCAAGTAGGGAAATGGATGGTGGAAGTGACATCCAGATGGAGGAAGCAGTATGTTCAAAATTCAAAGTGCAACCCTCAGAATAGGAGAAAATATTTGCAAGTGAAGCAACTGACAAAGGATTAACCTCTGAAGTATACAACCAGCTCATGCAGCTCAATATCAAAGAAATGAAAATTCCAATCAAATAATGGGCAGATACAAAAATGGCAGAGGAGTAGGTGGACATGGAGTACGTCTCTCTCCACAGATACATCAGGAATACAGCTTTAGACACAGAAGTGCATGCAGAACACCAGCTGAGAGCAGACAGGAGGACCTGACCAGCAAAAAAGAATATACAGAGCACACAAAACTTAGTAGGATGAAGGAACTAAGGGAAAAACAGGATTGTTAGCAGGGCTGGACCTACCCTCAGCAGGTGGGGGCATTGAAGCAGGGGTCCAGTCCCCACATTGGGGCAATTGTCTGAGTCAGAGGAGAAACATTTAAGTCTGAGAGTGAAACAGCTGATCTGTGGCAGCCTAAATGGAATGAGAATCAGTCCTTGACGCAGCCATACATACAGTTAGTTTAGTTCAATCACCATCGTGTCCGACTCTTTGCGACCCCATGGACTGCAGCATGCCAGGCCTCCCTGTCCATCACCAACTCCCAGAGTTTATTCAAGCTCATGTCCATTGAGTCACTGATGCCATCCAACCATCTCATCCTCTGTCATCCCCTTCTGCTGCCTTCAATCTTTCCCAGAATCAGGGTCTTTTCAAATGTGTCAGTTCTTCTCATCAGGTGGCCAAAGTATTAGAGTTTCAGCTTCGATATAAGCCCTTCCAATGAATATTCAGGACTGATTTCCTTCAGGATGGACTGGTTGGATCTTCTTGCAGTCCAAGGGACTCTCAAGAGTCTTCCCAACACCACAGTTCAAATGCATCAATTCTTCAGCGCTCAGTTTTCTTTATAGTCCAACTTTCATATCCATACATGACTACTAGAAAAACCATCGCCTTGATGGAGCTTCCCTGGTGGCTCAGATGGTAAAGCGTCTGCCCGCAATGCGGGAGACCTGCATTCGATTCCTGGGTCGGGAAGTTCCCCTGGAGAAGGAAATGGCAATCCACTCCAGCACTCTTGCCTGGAAAATCCCATGGATGGAGGAGCCTGATAGGCTGCAGTCCATGGGGTTGCAAAGAGTCGGACACGACTGAGCGACTTCACTTCACTTCACTTTGACTAGATGGACCTGTGGTGACAAAGTAATGTCTCTGCTTTTTAATATGCTGTCATATTATATGTTGGTCATAACTTTTCTTCCAAGGAGCAAGTGTCTTTTAATTTCATGGCTGCAGTTACCATCTGCAGTGATTTTGAAGCCCCCCCAAAAAAAAACTCTGTCACTGTTTCCCCATCTATTTCCCATGAAGTGATGAGACCAGATGCCATGATCTTGCTTTGCTGAATGTTGAGTTTTAAGCCAGCTTTTTCACTCTCCTTTTTCACTTTCATCAAGAGTCTCTTTAGTTATTCTTCACTTTCTGCGTAAGGGTGGTGTCATCTTTATATCTGACATTATTGATATTTCTCCCAGAAATCTTGATTCCAGCTTGTGCTTCATCCAGCCCAGCATTTCTCATGATATACTCTACATATAAGTTAAATAAGCAGGGTGACAATATACAACCTTAACGTCCTCCTTTTCCTATTTGGAACCAGTCTGTTGTTCCATGTCCAGTTCTAACTGTTGCTTCCTGACATGCATACAGATTCCTCAAGTGGCAGGTCAGGTGGTCTGGTATTCCCATCTCTTTCAGAATTTTCCACAGTTTATTGTGATCCACACAGTCAAAGGCTTTGGCAGAATCAATAAAGCAGAAATAGATGTTTTTCTGGAACTCTCTTGTGTTTGTTTGCTTTTTGACGATCGTACAGATGTTGACAATTTGATCTCTGGTTCCTCTGCCTTTTCTAAAATGAGCTTGAACATCTGGAAGTTCACAGTTCACGTACTGTTGAAGATTCACTTGGATAATTTTGAGCATTACTTTACTAATATGTGCTCCTGCTGCTGCTAAGTCGTTTTAGTCGTGTTTGACTCTTCATGACCCCCTGGACTGCAGCCTACCAGATTCCTCCGTCCATGGGATTTTCCAGGCAAGAGTAGTAGAATGGGGTTCCATCGCCTTCTTGGACTAGCATGTGAGATGAGTACAATTATGCAGTAGTTTGAGCATTCTTTGGCACTGCCTTTCTTTGGGATTGGAATGAAAACTGACCTTTTCCAGTCCTGTGACCACTGCTAAGTTTTCCAAATTTGCTGGTGTATTGAGTGTAGCACTTGCACAGCATCATCTTTTAGGATTTAAAATAGCTCAACTGGAATTCCATCACCTCCACTAGTTTTGTTCTTTGTGATGCTTCCTATGGCCCACTTGACTTCACATTCCAGGATGTCTGGCTCTAGGTGAGTGATCATACCATTGTGATTATCTGAGTCCTGAAAATTTTTTTTGTATAGTTCTTCTGTGTATTCTTGCCACCTCTTCTTACCATACATAGAGCAGACAGGAACTCTGGTCCTCTGGAAGGCGCAGTGACTGGGAGCTGGAGTTTGGGGTTATGGAGCAATTCCAGGATGCAGGCTGCTGTTGACTATGCAGATATGGATTGAATGGATGTGAGGGAGGAGATCGTGGTGGGAAATGCCTGTGGATGAAAGCCAGGCACCATGGAAGCAAGGTGATAATGTGAGTCACGCATGGGCCAGGGGATGGGGATGGGGGGTAGCGGGGGTGGAGCCATCACTATAGCCTCTTTCTCTTCACATGCCAGCATCAGCAGCAGAGCAATAGAGAGGCTGGCCCATCAAATGCCTGATGCACCAGTCTACAGAATAGGACCCCAGCCAGGGGAGCTCTTCTATGTGCCTGACACTCCAAACAACAGAGAAGGACCCCAGGCAAGTGAGCCTTCTAAGTGCCCGAATGGGCAGAGCTATGGAGAAAGACTGGCCAAAGAGGCCTTCTGATCACCAGCTACAAGAGGCTGGAAAAAAGACTGATCAGGCCACAACTCCTGTGGTGAAGGCAGTCCATGTCCATGCACACTTGGTGTCGCCAGGGTCCCCGAAAGCCAAGCAGCTGTGCCAACTTCACACTCAACCCCCACTGGGGCAGAGCTGCACAGGCAAAAAAAAAAAAAAAACAACCCTCTTGTGTCTATGCACTCAGGGTTGTGTCTGTCGTGTTCAACTCTTTGAGACCCTGTAGACTGTGGCCTGACAGCCTTCTTTGTCAGGGGGGTTCTCCAGGCAAGAATACTGGAGTGTATTAGCCAATACTGGTTGTCATACTCTTCTAGAGCACTGTATTTCCTGCTGCCCTAGCCTCCAACTCCCCTGAGTACCTGGTGCTGCCAGAACCCCTGGGACCCAAGCAGATGCACTACCTGCACACCTGGCTCTCACAGGGGCCAACCCAAGTCCTCCAGGGCAGCCTCAGGAGCAAACTCCAGTGACGACTCACATGCAGATGTGGAAGTAAAACCACAGTTGAAACCCAGGGGCAGTGTGGCTAAGGAAGAAGACCCAAAACCCTCTCACCAGCTCTACAAGCTGCAGATTAAATCCACATGATCAACTGGGCAGACTCTGTGTCTACAGAATCTATAAAAGGCCTTTGAGAGTTCCCACAAAAGAAAATGAACTTCTGATAGCTTTGGACATTGGAGGCAAGAACACACAGGGGTAGGACCAGATTAGAATCTGAGCTGCCCCCACAGCAAGTCCAGAGGTCAGCACAGTGTTGGAGGGCATCCTAGGGAAGTGAAGTGGGCTGTGACTCCCAGCGAGGGAAAGGATGCTAACAGCAGCGGCTCAAGAAAAACATTTATTATTCTTATTTTTTGACTTATTCTGTAGATTCTTTTGGATTTCTTTTCCTTTCTCTTCCCCCCACCCCCACTCTGTTGTAGTTGTCTATATTATTGGCACTAAGAAATCCAGTTGAGATTTTGAGCTTTTTTTTTTCTCAGTCATATTTTTTATTGTTGTTATAAACTTCTGCCTCTAAGTTGGGCTTTTGCAGTTCTGTGGAGTTCCCCCCACCTTTTTTAATTTTTCTCATTTTTAATTTTTAAACCTATTATTATTTTTATACATTTATTCCTTTGTTTTCTTTTCCTACTGTTGTTTTCCTCTTGCAGCTAATCTTTATATATAAATCTTCTTTGCCTATCTCTATTTAACTTTGCCTATCTATTCTTTCTTTCTTTTCTTTCTCTCCTTTCCTCTCAACGTATTCATTGCCCTATTCCCCAATTGGCACCTTGCTTTAGTTTTGTTTTCCAGTTTGTGCTTTAGTTAGTTTTATTCTGGTGGATATAATTTTTTGTTTCCCTTGTTCACTAGGTCAATCTATTGTACTTTATTTTTGTTGGACTGTTTTGATTTTGATTAGGGGTATATATGTATATGTCTATATTCAGTCACATTTTTTATTGTTGTTATAAACCTCTGCCTCTATGTGGGGCTTTTGCAGTACTGTGGAGTTTTCCTTTTATTTCCTTTTCTTTCTTCTTCTTTTTTTTTCTTTTCTTTCCAATAATTTTAATTTTTTTAAACCTATTATATTTTTCTATATTGATTCCTTTGTTTGCCTTTCCTACTGTTCTTTTCCCTTGTAGTTAATCTTTAACATATATAAATCTTCTTTATCTACCTCTATTTAAATTACTTATCTATTCTTTCCTTCTTTTCTTTATTTCCTTTCCTCTCGACATATCTGTTAGTTCTGTTTTCATTGCTTTATTCCCCACTTGCTTTAGTCCTGTTTTCCAGTTTGTGTTTTAGTTAGTTTTGTTCTTAACTGGTAAGTGTAATTTTTTGTTTCCTTTGCTTGCTGGGTCAATCTACTGTACTTTATTTTAGTTGGACTGTTTTGACTTGGCTTATGGGTGTATATGTATATGTGTATTATTTTGTAACTGCCATTTGCCTGGGGTTCATCTTCGGTTTCTCATTTTGGGGTACTTGTTTTAATCTCACTTAATGCCATAACAAACCACTTGTGAAATCTTCGTTCCTGACCAGAGATCAAGCCCTGAGCCTTTGGAGTGGGAGCACTGACTCCAAGACCCTAGACTACCAGAGAACAAACCCTAGGGAGTATCAAATAGTGAGAACTCACACAAAGGAAACCACTTGAATATAAGACTCAGCATCACCCAACCACCAGTAACACCCTGTGCAGGATGCCTCATCTAAACAACAAACAAAACAAAAATGCAAACCCAATCATTGGCAGACAGGATTACAAACCTCACTCAGCCTTGCCCATCAGAGGGAAAACAAACAAGCAAACAAACAAACAAACAAAAAAACTCAGCACAAATCTCACCCTATATGAAGCTCACACAAACCACTGGCCCAATCTTAGGAGGGCAGAAACCAAAAGGAAGAATTCAATTTTCTTCAAGGAAAGATTTCAACTTTCCTTGATGCCTGGGAAAAGGAGACCTCAAACACAATAACTTACAAAAAAATAATGAAAAAGCAGATAAATACTACACAAATGAAGGAACAAACTAGAAACACAGAACTCCAAATAAATGAAGAGGAAATAAGCAAACTACCTGAAAAAGAATTCAGAATAATGATAGTAAAGATGATCAAAAACCCCAAAAGCAAAATGGAGAAAATGCAAGAATCAATTAACAAAGACCTAGAAGAATTAAAGAATAAACATACAAAACAAATAATTACAAAAAATAAAAATACTCTAGAAGGAATCAATAGCAGAATATCTGAAGCAGAAGAATGAATCAGTGAGCTGGGAGATAAATGGTGGAACTAACTCTGAAGAACAGAATAAAGTAAAAAGAATGAAAAGAACTAAGGACAGTCTCAGAGACCTCTGGGACAATATTAAGTGCACCAACATTTGAATCATAGGGGCCTCAGAAGAAGAAGAGAAAATTAAAGGGTCTGAAGACTTTTTTGAAGAGATTATAGTTGAAAATTTCCCAACATGGAAAAGGAAATAATCAAGTCAAAGAGACACAAAGAGCCCCATACAGGATAAACCCAAGGAGAAACACACCAAGACACATATTAATCAAACTAACAAAGACTAACCACAAAGAAAGAATATTAAAAGCAGCAAGGGAGAAGCAACAAGTAATATACAAGTGAAACCCCATACACTTAACAGCTGATCTTTAAGCAGAAACTCTGCAGGACAGAAGGGAATGGCAGGATATATTTAAAGTACTGAAAGGGAAAAATCTATAACCAAGATTACTATACAAAGCAAGGATCACATTAAAAATTGATGGAAAACTAAGATGCTTTTCAGACAAGCAAAAGTTAAGAAAATTCAGTACCATAACATGAGCTTTACAACAAATGTTAAAGGGACTTATATAGTCAAGAAATACAAGAGAAGAAAAAAGATCTACAAAATCAACCTGAAATAATTAAGAAAATGGCAATAGGAACATATATATCAATAATTACTTTAAATGTAAATAAATGACATGCTCCAACCTAAAGACACAGACTGGCTAAATGTATACAAAAACAAGACCCATATACATGCTGTCTACAAGAAATACGCTTCAGACCTAAAGACACATATAGATTGAAAGTGAGAGGATGGAAAAACATATTCCATGCAAACAGGAAGCAAAAGAAAGATGGGCCAGCAATCCTCATATCAGACAAAATAGACCCTAAGATAAGGAAGATTATGAGGGATAAGGAAAGACACTACATAATGATCAAAGGATCAATCCAAGAGGAAGACATAGCAATGGTACATATCTATGCCCCAACATAGGAGCACCCCAATATATAAGACAAACACTAACAGATATAAAAGGAGAAATTAACAGTAACACAATAATAGGAGGAGACTTTAACACCCACTCACACTAATGGACAGATCATCAAAATGGAAATTAATAAGGAAACACAAGTCTTCAATGATATATTAGATGAAATGGATCTCATTCATATCTTCAGGACATTCCCTCCAAATGTAGAAGAATACACCTTCTTCTCAAGTGCACATGGAACATTCTCCAGCATAGACCACCTCTTGGGTCACAAATCGAACTTCAGTAAATTTTTAAAAATGGAAATCATATCAAGCATGTTCTCTGACCACAAGGCTATGGACAAGATATCAATTACAAGAAAAAAACTATAAGAAACACAAACACATGGAGATTGAACAACACATTTCTAAATAACCAACAGGTTCCTGAAGAAATAAAATGGGAAATCAAAAAATTTCTAGAAACAAATGACAATGAAAACATGACAACTCAAACCTATGGGATGCAGCAAAAGCAGTTCTAAGAGAGAAGTTTATAGCAATACAATCCTACCTCAAGAAACAAGAAAAACATCAAATAGACAACCTAGCTTTACACCTAAAGCAACTGGAAAGAGAAGAACAACCACAAAAAAACCCCACCAAAATTAGTAGAAGAAAAGAAATCATAAAGATCTGAGCAGAAAAAAATAAAAAAGGAATGAAAGAAACAGTAGTAAAGATTAATAAAACTAACAGCTGGTTCTTTGAGAAGATAAACAAAACTGACAAACTCTTAGCCGGACTCATCAAGAAAAAAAGAGAGAAGAATCAAATCAACAAAATTAGAAATGAAAAAGGAGAGGTTAAACAGACAATGCAGAAATACAAAGGATTATAAGAGACTATTATGAACAACTATATGGCAAAAAAGCAAAATGGCTGTTTGGGGAGGCCTTACAAATAGCTGTGAAAAGAAGAGAGGTGAAAAGCACTGGAGAAAAGGAAAGATATAAGCATCTGAATGCAGAGTTCCAGAGAATAACAAGAAGAGATAAGAAAGCCTTCTTCGGTGATCAGTGCAAAGAAATAGAGGAAAACAACAGAATGGGAAAGACTAGAGATCTCTTCAAGAAAATCAGAGATACCAAGGGAACATTTCATGCAAAGATGGGCTTGATAAAGGACAGAAATGGTCTGGACCTAAAAGAAGCAGAAGATATTAAGAAGAGGTGGCAAGAATACACAGAAGAACTGTACAAAAAAGATCTTCATGACCCAGTTAATCATGATGGTGTGATCACTCATCTAGAGCCAGACATCCTGGAATGTGAAGTCAAGTGGGCCTTCGAAAGCATCACTATGAACAAAGCTAGTGGAGGTGATGGAATTCCAGTTGAGCTCTTTGAAATCCTGGAAGATGATGCTGTGAAAGTGCTGCATTCAATATGCCAGCAAATCTGGAAAACTCAGCAGTGGCCACAGGATTGGAAAAGGTCAGTTTTCATTCCAATTCCAAAGAAAGGCAATGCCAAAGAATGCTCAAACTACCATACAATTGCACTCATCTCACATGCTAGTAAAGTAATGCTCAAAATTCTTCAAGCCAGGCTTCAGCAATACGTGAACCGTGAACTTCCTGATGTTCAAGCTGGTTTTAGAAAAAGGCAGAGGAACCAGAGATCAAATTGCCAACATCCGCTGGACCATGGAAAAACCAAGAGAGTTCCAGAAAAACATCTATTTCTGCCTTATTGACTATGCCAAAGCCTTTGACTGTGTGGATCACAATAAACTGTGGANGGTCCGTCTAGTCAAGGCTATGGTTTTTCCAGTGGTCATGTATGGATGTGAGAGTTGGACTGTGAAGAAGGCTGAGCGCCAAAGAATTGATGATTTTGAACTGTGGTGTTGGAGTAGGTCTTGAGAGTCCCTTGGACTGCAAGGAGATCCAACCAGTCCATTCTGAAGGAGATCAGACCTGGGATTTCTTTGGAAGGAATGATGCTAAAGCTGAAACTCCAATACTTTGGCCACCTGATGCAAAGAGTTGACTCACTGGAAAAGACCCTGATGCTGGGATGGAGTGGGGACAGGAGGAGAAGGGGACAACAGAGGATGAGATGGCTGGATGGCATCATTGACTCGATGGACATGAGTCTGAGTGAACTCTGGGAGTTGGTGATGGACAGGGAGTCCTGGCATGCTGCCATTCATGGGGTCACAAAGAGTTGGACACGACTGAGCGACTGAACTGATATGGCAATAAAATAGATAGTCTGGAAGAAATGGACAGATTCTTAGAAAAGTTCTCTCTTCCAAGACTGAACCAGGAAGAAATAGAAATTATGAACAACCAAATTGCAAGCACTGAAATTGAAGCTGTGATAAAAAATATCCCAAAAAAACAGAAGCCCAGGACCAGATGGCTTCACAGGAGAATTCTATCAAACATTTAGAGAAGAGCTAATGACTATCCTTCTAAAACTCTTTCAAAAAATTGCAGAGGAAGGAACACTTCAAAATTCATTCTCTGAGGCCACCATCACCCTGATACCAAAACCAGATAAAGACAACACACATAAAAGAAAACTACAGGCCAATGTCATTGATGAACATAGATGCAAAACTCCTCAACAAAATTTCAGCAAACAGAATTCAGCAACACATCAAAAAGCTCATACACTATAATCAAGTTGGGTTTATTCCAAGGATGCAAGGATTCTTCAATATATGCAAATCAATCAATGTGATACACCATATTAACAAATTGAAAGATAAAAACCATATGATCATCTCAATAGATACAGAAAAAGCCTTTGACCAAATTCAGCACCCATTTATGATTAAAACTCTTCAAAAAATGGGCACAGAGGGAACCTACCTCAACATAATAAAGGCCATATATGTTAAACCTACAGCAAACATTATTCTCAGTGGTGATAAACTGAAAGCATTCCCCTTAAGATCAGGAGCAAAACAAAGGTGTCCACTTTTGCCACCATTACTCAACATAGTTCTGGACGTCCTAGCTACAGCAATCAGAGCAGAAAAAGAAATTAAAGCCATCAGATAGGGAAAAAAGTAAAGCTCTCACTGTTTGCAGATGACATGATACTGTACATAGAAAACCCTAAAAATAGTATCAGAAAATTACTAGAGCTAAACAGTGAATTTAGCAAAGTTGCAGGATCAAAATCAATACACAGAAATAGTTTGCATTTCTATATACTAACAATGAAAAATCAGAAAAAGAAATTAAGAAATCAATCCCATTCACCACTGCAACAAAAAGAATTAAATATTGATAAGGAATAAACTTACCTAAGGAGACAAAAGAACTGTACACAGAAAATTATGATACTGATGAAATAAATCAAAGATGACATAAACAGATGGAGAGATATTCCATGGTCCTAGGTAGGAAGAATCAATATTGGGAAAATGACTATACCACCAAATCCAATCTACAGATTCAATGTGACCCCTCAAATTACCAGTGGCATTTTTCACAGAACTAGAACAAAAAATTTCACATTTCATATGAAAATACAAAAGACCCCAAATAGCCTAAACAGTCTTAAGAAAGCAGAATGGAGCTGGAGGAATCAACCTTCCTGACTTCAGATTATACTACAAAGCTACAGTTATCAAGACAGTATGGTACTGGCACAAAAACAGAAGTATAGACCAATGGAACAAGATAGAAAGCCCAGAAATAAACCCATGAACCTACGGGTACCTTATATTTGACACAGGAGGCAAGAATACACAATGGGGCAAAGACAGCCTCTTCAATAAATGGTGCTGAGAAAACTGGACAGCTCCATGTGAAAGAATGAAATTAGAACACTTCCTAACACCATACACAAAGATAAACTCAAAATGGATTAAAGACCTAAATGGAAGACCAGAAACAATCAAACTCTTAGAGGAGAACATAGGCAGAACACTTGATGACATAAATCAAAGCAAGATCCTCTATGACCCACCTCCTAGAGCAACAGAAATAAAAACAAAAGTAAACAGGTGCGACCTGATTAAACTTAAAAGCTTTTGCACAGCAAAGGAAACTAGAAGCGAGGTGAAAAGACAACCCTCAGAATGGGAGAAAATAATAGCAAATGAAACAACTGACAATGGATTAATTTCCAAAATATACAAGCAGCTCATACAACTCAATACCAGAAAAACAAACAACCCAATCATAAAGTGGGAAAAAGACCTAAACAGACATTTCTCCAAAGAAAACCTACGGATGGCCAACAAACACAAGAAAAGATGCTCAACATCACTCATTATTAGAGAAATGCAGATCAAAACCACAATGAGATATCATCTCACACCAGTCAGAATGGCCCTCATCAAAAAGTCTACAAACAGTAAATGCTGGAGAGGGTGTGGGGAAAAGGGAACCCTCTTACACTGTTGGTGGGAATGTAAATTGATACAGTCATTATGGAAGACAGTATGGAGATTCGTTAAAAAACTAGGAATAAAACCATCGTATGACCCAGCAATCCCACTCCTAGGCATATACCCTGAGGAAACCAAAATTGAAAGAGACACAAGTATCCCATTGTTCATCGCAGAGCTATTTACAATAGCTAGAGCATGGAAGCAACCTAGATGTCCATTGACAGATGAATGGATAATGAAGTTGTGGTACATATACACAATGGAATATCACTCAGCGATAAAAAGGAAGGCATTTGAGTCAGTTCTGATGAGGTGGATGAACCTAGAACCTATTATACAGAGTAAATTAAGTCAGAAAGAGAAAGATAAATATCATATTCTAACACATATATATATACGGAATCCAGAAAACTGGTACTGAAGAATTTATTTACAGGCAGGGCCACAGTGGAGAAACACACAGAGAGAATAGACTTATGGACCTGGGGAGAGGGGAGGAGAGGGTGAGATGTATGGAAAGAGTAACATGGAAACTTACATTCCCATATGTAAAATAGATAGCCAATGGGAATTTGCTGTATGGCTCAGGAAACTCAAACAGGGGCTCTGTATCAACTTAGAGGGTTAGGGTGGGGAGGGAGATGGGAGGGAGGTTCAAAAGGGAGGGGTTATATGTATACCTATGGCTGATTCATGTTGAAGTTTGACAGAAAACCACAAAATTCTGTAAAGCAATATCCTTCAATAAAAAATAAATACATTTTTTTAAATGGGCAAAAGACCTCAATAGACATTTCTCCAAAGAAGACATACAGATGGCCGACAAACACATAAAAGGATGCTCAACATCACTAATTATTAGAGAAATGCAAATCAAAACTATAATGAGGAATCACCTCACACTGACCAGAATGGCCATCATCAGAAAATCTACGCGCAATAAATGCTGGAGTGGGTGTGGAGAAAAGGGAACTCTCTTACACTGTTAGCAGGAATGTAAATTATTACAGCCACTGTGGAGAACAGTATGAAAGTTCCTTAAAAAACTAAAAATAGAACCAACATATGACCCAGCAGTGCCACACTTGGGCCTATAACTAAAAATAGAACCAACATATGACCCAGCAGTGCCACACTTGGGCCCATACTTAGAGAAAACCAGCTGTTGTTCAGTCACTCAGTCATGTCTTTCTTGAGTGTTTGCTATCCCACGGACTACAGCACGCCAGGCTTCCCTGTCCTTCACTATCTCTCGGAGTTTGCTCAAACTCATGTCCATTGAGTTGGTGATGCCATCCAACCATCTCATCCTCTGTCGTCCCCTTCTCCTCCTGCCTTCAATCTTTCCCATCATCGGGGTCTTTTCCAATGAGTCAGCTCTTCGCATCAGGTGGCCAAAGTATTGGAGCTTCAGGTTCAGCCTGTCCTTCCAATGAATATTCAGGACTGATTTCCTTTTAGGTTGACTGGTTAGGTCTCCTTGCTGTCCAAGGGACTCTCAAAAGTCTTCTCCAGCACCACAGCTGGAAAATATCAATTTTTAGGGCCCAGCTTTCTTTAAGGTCCATCTCTCATATCCCCTACATGACTATAGGAAAAACCATTGGTTTGCCTAGACAGCCCCAATTCGCCCTGTAACAGAAAGCCATTTTCACAAGAACTCTCTGACTTTCAAAAATCTGGAAAGAGAGGAGGAGTGGTGTATTTGTTGGCCAACTTGGAAGGCAGAGTAAAATTTTAAAAAAAAAAAAGAGCCAGGAGAGGACCTTGGAGCTCCTCTCTCACCAGGGCGGAAAATGAGGGACCGCTAGAGGGAGCCCGAGAGCCAGCGAGAGGAATGGGCAGGCAGACAGGTGGCCAGAGCTTTGAGCTTCTGATGACCCTACCTGGCTCGGCGGATCTTCACTGCGGGGAGGCAGGGTCTTCCCAGCCCAGCTGTCCAGGGACCCTTTCCTTAGAATGTTGAAGTTAATGATGGTGTAGAAAAAAGTGAGTGTGCTGATACTGATTGCCTTCCGGTATCCAAAAACAAGGGCCTCCTGGGTGATGCCGGTGGTAGAGAACCCACTTGCCGATGCCGGAAACGTAAGAAATGCGGGTTCGATCTCTGGGTTGGGAAGATCCCCTGGAGGAGGGCATGGCAACCCACTCCAATGTATTCTTGCCTGGAGAATCCCACGGACGAAGGAGGCTGGTGGGCTGCAGAGTGGAGTCGGACACGCTGAAGACTCTTAGCACAGCACACACATCTGAAAACCAACCTGGAATCTATCTAAGGACCTAACTCAAACACAACTCAGGGTGGGTGTATGTTAAAAACAAGACCAAAAATCGCAACTCAAAGGCCTAACTAGAGTCAACACCTCGCCAATCTTCCCTCAGGATTTCTCAGACTTGGTAAAGTGGACGGCCAAGAAGCACCAGCTCCCTCTGATCCTCATCCATTCCAGGTAATTATGAATTTCTCTTAATGGTAATGACAACACATCCGATTTTACATGAAGTGCATTCCGAAGGATTTCTGGTCAGTCTGGGACCTTTGGGCATTTGATTCTGGGTACTGGGAGGAGGATAGACAGATGAACAGACAAAGAGAAGCAGACAGAGACAATTTTCCCTCAAGAAACATTTTTCATGCATGTTTTCATACAAGGGAGAAAAGTACTGATTCCTCTAAGTCATGCATACTAAGTCACTTCAGTTGTGTCCTACTGTTTAAGACCCCATGGACTATATCCCGCCAGGATCCTCTGTCCATGGGATTCTCTGGGCAAGAATACTGGAATGGATTGGCATTTCCTCCTCCAGGGGCTCTTCCTAACCCGGGAATCGAACCTGCACCTCTTATGTCTACCTACATGGGCAGGTGAGTTCTCTGCTACTAGCACCACCTGGGAAGCCACCTCTCAGTCACAGAGAAAATAATAAATTGACCAAGCAGGGAAAGGAAAACAGACTGCTTGTCCAAGATATGGAGTTCAGGAGCCAGGGCAATCTGGCTTCTGATGTTGCTGGCATCTTCCTGGGAGCTGCTCAGCTCTGTTAAAATATATCTCGAGGGCTGGAATTTTCACCTCCTTGGCAAAGTGCTGCAGCTCTCACAAAGACAGGGTGGGAGAGAGAATGGAACGAGAAGAAAACATAATAGGAAAGAAAAAAAAAAAGAAAAACTATGGAGACACAACAAAAATATCCACCCTTTCTCACAAGTCTTTACAGATTCTGCAGCAGTTAGCAGGAAACCTTTCTCCCACTTACCTGTTAGATGAGGTTCAAAATTTCTCTTCTCTTCACTTCTATGAATTTATTCCTCTATGGTTAATATCCTCATTTTAACTTTTTTTTAATTAAAAAAATTTTTAACTTTTTCAAAATTTTTATATTATACACTTTAAATATGTGCAGTTTTACTGTATGTTAATTATCTGTCAATAAAATTGTTTTCAAAAGCCACAAACAAAAGTCAGGGTCTGCATGGGCAGCTGGGGACTCATCCGGGAGCCCCCTGCCAGGTCACTGGGAATGTGGCGCCCCTGCCCCTCAGGGTGTGCTCCCTGGTCCGGCTTCTAATGACAGGAAGAAGTCAAGCCAGGAGCCCTGGCAGGACAGTGAGAAGCCTGTGGTTCACATCCTGTCGGGTCCAGCATCAGCACCAGACTCTCAGCTCTGTCTCCTCAGCTTGGACAAGTGGTGTGCTGTTGTTCAGTTGCCAAGTCATGTCCGACTCTGCAACCCTAAAGACTGCAGCACACCAGGCTCCCCTGTCCTCCACCATCTCCCGGAGTTTGCCTAAACTCATCTCCATCCAGTCAGTGATGCCATCCAACCATCTCATCCTCTGTTGCCTCCTTGTCCTCCTGCCCTCAATCTTTCCCAGAATCAGGATCTTTTCTAATGTATTGTCTCTTCGTATCAGATGGCCAAAATATTGGAGCTTCAGCATCAGTCCTTCCAATGAATATTTAGGATTGGTTTCCTTTAGGATAGACTGGTTTGATCTCCTTGCTGTCCAAGGGACTCTCAAGAGTCTTCTCCAGAGCCATAGTTTGAAAGCATCAGTTCTTCGGCATGCAGCCTTCTTTATAGTCAAACTCTCCATCCATATGTGACTACTGGAAAAATCATAGCTTTGACTAGACAGACATTTTTCGGCAATGTAATGTCTCTGCTTGTTAATATGCTGTCTAGGTTGGTCATAGCTTTCCTTTCAAGGAGCAAGCATCTTTTAATTCATGGTTTCAATCACCATCCGCAGTGATTTGGGAGCCCAAGAACAGTATGCAGCTAGAAAACATGAGTAAAATACAAACAACAACAGAAGAATTATAAGAGAATGATTTTATTCAAAAAAGGAAACTATTTAGAAAGTACAATTCTATTTGATTAACTTTTTAAAAACCTGCAAACTGAGGAAACATCGTATTAAAATAATTTAGAAAACAAAAATAGTCAAACAATACCAAAACATACAGCCTACAGTGGGCATTGTTAAGAGTGTGAAAGGAGAGATGTAAATAGCAAAAGTCACACACAGGTGGCTTCAAAAGTACTTTAAAGGTCTAGTTCTTGGACTTCCCTGGTAGCCCAGTGGATGGGTATCCACTTTGCCTTGCGGGGGACCAGGGCGAGGGACACAGGTTCAATCCCTGGTCTGGGAGGATTCCACCTGCTGAGTAGCAACTAAGCCTGCGCACAACTTCTGAGCCTGCGCTGTAGGGCCCCACGGCCACACAACTGAGCCCGCGTGCTGCACCGCCCGCTACCAGCGGGCCTGGAGCCTGTTCTCAACAGGAGGGGCTCAGAAACAAGAAGCCCGCACACAGAAGCCACACCTGGAGAAAGTCCAGGCACAACAGCGATGAAGCCTACTTTTATAGAGAAGAAATTTGAAAATGAAAAAGCCAAAAATAAAAAGGCAAATCAACTTTAAAAAATATTTGTTTATTGTTGCCCTAAAGAATCCACCTGCAATGCAGGAGACCCCGGTTTGATTCCTGGGTCGCGAAGATCCGCTGGAGAAAGGAAAGGCTACTCACTCCAGAATTCTTGGGCTTCTCTTATGGCTCAGCTGGTAAAGAATCTGCCTGTAATGCGGGAGACCTGGGTTCGGTCCCTCACTCCAGTATTCTGGCACAGAGAATTCCATGGACTGTACAGTCCACGGGATTGCAAAGAGTCGAACACGAGCGACCGACTTTCACTTCCCTTCCCTTCCCTTCCCTTCATTGTTTCCCTGGGTCTTGGTTGCTGCGCACAAGCTTTCTCTCCTTGTGATAGGCGGGGATTTCTCTCCGCTTGCAGTGCCTGCGGCTTGGCTCATTGCGCGGGCGTTTCTCCTTGCGGAGCACAGGCTCTAGAGATCTCAGGCGCAGCAGGCGGGCTCAGACTCAGCAGTCTGGCTCACGGGCTTAGGTGCCGCGTAGCACAAGGGATCTTCCGGGACCGGGGATGGAACCTGTGTCCCCCACATTGGCAGGCGGATTCTTAACCACTGGATCACCGGGAAGTCTTGGAAAATCAACTTTTAAAGGACTTTTAATGGTTCAAAAATGCAGAATAGAGAAAAATCAACTTCTAAGACATCTGAACTTTTCCACATTAGAAATAAAATTGTATAAAATTATTATTACTTTAAGTTTGTAAATATTTGAAAATTTGATATGGATGAATTTGCAAAATTGTCAGTTAATTTTTTTTACTTAAATTGGACAGATCTGAGTAACTCAGGAATCTCTCGCCTGTACTTTTCTTCTGTATAGTATTGGGTATGTATGAGTGTGTGTTTTGTGCTATTTCCTCTGATTAAAAGTAGACTGAGTTGGAAGTGAATTGCTTTATCTCTTCAATACGAATAAAATTGCACTTCTCTTAAACTCCTGTTTAGAGTTTTTCACACAGGCTTTGTGAATAAGGCAGATTGGGATTCCATCAAATTCAAGGCTTGAGCCCTTGACAATAATTTTCCTTATCCAGAGGTCATTCTGTGGAAGCATGCTATCTGTTGCTCACTGCTGCTGCTGCTGCTGCTGCTAAGTTGCTTCAGTTGTGTCCGACTCTGTGCGACCGCATAGACGGACGCCAACCAGGCTCCCCTGTCCCTGGGATTCTCCAGGCAAGAACACTGGAGTGGGTTGCCATTTCCTTCTCCAATGCATGAAAATGAAAAGTCACGAGAAGAGCGAAAACCACTGAATTCCTGTAAGTTGATATCTTCTTCTAAACACAGGATTTCAAAAATTCAACAAAAGACTTCGCTGGCAGTTCAGTGGTTAAGACCCTGTGCTTCCACTCCAGGGGACACAGGTTCATCCCAGGCCAAGGGAACTAAGATCCCCCTCATGGGGGCAGTCAAATATAAATAAATAAATAAACAAAAAGAATAAATTGAGAAGAATGAACCCTCACATTACATGAATTTTGAACAGTTTACTAAACTATATTCTTATGGGACAAATGCTAGTAAGCACAAGTCCCTATCTATTCGGGTGTTAGTAGAAAAAAACCTTAGTTCAGAGTGTCTTTAGTACTGTCTTGTCTTCTGAAGTCTTGTTTAGGTCCTCTTTCTTTCTTTCTTTCTTTCTTTAACAAAGCCTTTATTAAAAAGCTGTATTTATTTGGCGGCACCAGCTTTCAGTTGCTGCGTGCAGGATCTTTAGTTGCAGCGTGCGATCTTAGTTGCAGCATGTCATGTCTTACATGTGGGATCTAGTTCCCTGACCAAAGATTGAATCCTGGCCCCCTGCACTGGGAGTGCATAGTCTTAGCCACTGGACCGTCAGGGAGGTCCTTCTCTTCCTTTGCTTATCCTCAGATTCTGCTCTGCTTCTGTGTCCTATGACATGCGCATCCTAAACTGGAGATAACGCAGTATCAGAGCTGATATACTAACTGCAGAGATGACTATAACAGAAACTTCACTTGAAACTATTTGATTGAATTTGAAAGGCTCACAAACATACAAAAAGTTGCAATCTAGTGCAACAATTATTTCTTTTTTCCAGAATCATTGAAGAGTAAGCTGTGGACCCCGTTACCTTTGAATACTATAGCATATATTTCCTATAAATAAGGATGTTCTCCTACATAACAATACAATGCTGCTGCTGCTGCTGCTGCTGAGTCGCTTCAGTCGTGTCCAACTCTGTGCAACCCTGTAGACGGCAGCCCACCAGGCTCCCCCGTCCCTGGGATTCTCCAGGCAAGAACACTGGAGTGGGTTGCCATTTCCTTCTCCAATGCGTGAAAGTGAAAAGTGAAAGTGAAGTTGCTCAGTCGTGTCTGACCCTAAGCAACCTCATGGACTGCAGCCTACCAGGCTCCTCCATCCATGGGATTTTCCAGGCAAGAGTACTGGAGTGCAGTGCCATTGCCTTCTCCTAACAATACAATACACCCATCAAAATCAGACACTTAATAGTGATGCATTACTGTCATTTTAACTGAGCTCCATCAAGGGTTGCCAGTTATCCCAATAATGTCCTTTATAACAAAAGCATTCGATTCAGAATGTCAAGCTGCATTTATTTGCCATGTGTCTTTTGTTCCTTTATTTTGTAACAGCTCCTCAGTCTTAACTTTCATGCCCTTGATACTTTTGATGATGAAAGACTGGACTTTTTTTTCTTTTTTGGCCACACCATTGGGCATGAGGGATCTTAGTTCCTTGGCCAGAGATCGAAACCGTGCCCCCTGCATTGGGAGCTCAGAGCTTTAACCACTGAACCACCAGGCAAACATCATGGTTGGATATTCTGTAGAATATCTCTTAAAGTAATTTTGTCTGTTTCCTCAGAATTAGAAATAAGTTATGCATCTTTGACCAGAAAAATCACAAAAGTGATTGCTGTTTTTATTGCATTCTACCTAATGTTGCATGATTTTGATGGTGGACCCTCTGTTGATGATGATCAGGGATCCCCAACATTTTTGGCACCAGGGACAGGTTTCAGAGAAGACAATTTTTCCATGGACCCCGGGGGAAGAGGGGCTGGAGATAGTTCAGGTGACGATGGAAGTGATGGGGAGCAGTGGGGAGCTGCAGATAAAACTTCACTCCCTCTCTGGCTGCTCACCTCTTGCTGTATGGCCCAGTCTCTAACAGTTATATCACTTATTTAAGGTGGTGTCTGCCGGCTTGTCTCAATGAAATTTGCTTTTTCCCACCTAGGGAGTTCCCTGGTGGCCTAGTGTTTAGATTCCAGGCTTTCACTGACAGGGCTCAATCCCCGGTGGGGTAACGGAGATTCAAAAAGCCTTTCGGCAGAACCAAAAAAAAAAAAAAAAAAAGGGTACTTTTTTCCTTTTAAATGTATTTATGCCTAGGTTCTTGGAAGGTATGCAAAAAGCATATTCCTCAGCAAACATTACATCTATCCATTAATATCATTTCAATTTATTCATTCATTTATGACTGTTTGGACTCATGATTTCCGGTTCTATTCAATAAGTTATAACTAGCTACAAGCATTATTTTTTCTTGTTGGTCTGTCCCAGGTTTGATCACTAGCATCCTTTCAAGATGTCCTCCCTGTCCTTTTGATGTGTGTCCATTATCATTCTTTTTTTTTTCAAAATATTTATTTATTTGCTTGGCTGTATCAGGTCTTAGTTGCAGCATGTGGGATCTCTGCTGAGAGAGGACTCTTTTGCTGTGAGGCAGGGACTCTCCATTTGTGGCGCTATGGCTCACAGGTTTAGTTGCCCATGGCACGTGGGATCCTCCTGGACCAGGGATCGAACCTGTGTCCTCTGCATTGGCAGAGATTCTTATCCACTGTACCACCAGGGAAGTCCTCAAAGCAAATTTTTAAAGTAGAAGGTAAACAGGAATCACCTCACTCTAAACTCTGTTTTTTATATCAGTTTTAAATTTGATTTCAAATTTAATAAAATTTGAAATTTTATTAAAACTAATATTAAAACTCAAAACTAAAAAAATAAGGAAAGGTATAAAATTTAGGAAAGCTGATTGGCCATGAAAGTTGAGTTTTTCTCCTTGATTAATATTTTGCTGGAGTGGAGTGGGGTCTCTTCAGGCCAATAAATTGCAAGGACAGAATCTTTCTCCCCTAAGCAATACCGAAAATGCAACGTTTTGATGTTAAGATACTGGTTTTACAGTATTCCTGCTTACCACACAAAAAAGACAACAGCAATTTCCAAAATTATTGCCCTAGAATCTAGCTATCTTCTAAGTTGTCATTTTTTAATACTTTTGAGGAAAAACTTGTAACAATGTGCAGTTGGCTATAATCATCCTTCAATTTTTTTAAAAACACATTCAAAGTCCATCTTTGCTTTTTTATTTAGTTTTAGGGCCTTTTATCCTATTTTCAATATGGAAGCTACACTAAAATATTTTGATCCAGCTTAAAGGAATTTTTAAAATTTTCAGTGTTAGTTGGATATTTAGTTTTGCTGTGGAAGGACAACCTGTGTTTTAAGAAATGGGATAGATAGACTGTTAAAATTTAGGTCTTTCTGAAAGCCAGAAAGTATTCACTGAACATTATTTCATGTCCCCTTGGACCTGTGGCTCTTCCCTTGATGTCACTACTATGAGCTTTCATGCAGAATGACTTTTTTTTTCTCATAGTAAGGCTATTCATGAATAAGTGAAAGAGGTTTTCAGGTGATTGAGTGGTGAAGTTATTGCAGACTCTGGTTCAAACATAGAAAGAGGGTGAAAGAGATCAAGGCTTAGTCAGGTCCAACTCTTTGTGACCCCATGGACTGTAGCCTGCCAGGCTCCTCTGTCCATGGGATTCTCCAGGTAAGAATGCTGGAGTGGGTTGCCATGCCCTTCTCCAGGGGAGCTTCCTGACCCAGGGATTGAACCTGTACATCCTGGGTCTCCTGCATTGCAGGCAGATTCTTTACCCCCTGAGCCATTGGAGAAGTATTAATAGTAGTATCATTAAAAGTAATAATAGTAGTGCCTGACAGCCTTTCTCAGGGTGGTCTGAGATTTAGAGAGCAGAGAATAAGCACTATATCATCAATACTGTCAATGCCATTTAGAAAAATATCGAGTTGATCTTTATTAAGGATAGGGCTTGCAAAATATGAATTATACTGCAATTATTATAAATTGTCTTTGGTCACTCTAGCTAGTCAAGAAGTACCAGTTCACTGGAGGAAAAATATGAAATAATTTTAGCTTTTCCAATTATAAAATTGCTGAGTAGCAAACCTTGGGCAGTACTGTGGAAGAAGGCAAGGGATGCTCTTAGCCTCTGGCCATTGACCAACACCTTCATCTGGGCTTAGGCCATGCTATGCTAGCACTGGGAGAGCACAGGACCACAGGCCTCCCTTTGGGATTGCCTGGGTCTTTGTGATGCTGTAGTCTCTGTTGATGTGGTTGTTTCCTGGTCTCTCTGCATGCGGTCCACTTATGTTTCCTTAGTGTTGTCTTCCCTTGAAGGGAGGCAAGATCCAAAAGCTAGACTAAGTAGGTTTAATTGCCACTCTAAGGAGTCTGAATTTTAAGTTTCATGAGAAAGCTTTGAAGGATTTTAATGATAACCTGATCTGATTAACTCTGTAGAGTCTTCTTCATAAAGTAGCAAAGAGTGTTGGTGCAGGAACAACAGTTATATGGGGGCTATTGCAGAAGTCCAGATGAGAGATGACTATGGCTGGGATTAGACGAATACTAGCGAAGCCGCTGATTCAGATATATTTTGACTGCAGAGCCCATAGAACCTAGTGGTGGACTGGGAACAAGGTGTGAAAGAAGAGTATGCCAGAGGTATGCCATGATTTGGGGCCAGAGGTATGCCAAAAATCTACAAGACAGCCATTAAAACAAGGCTGTGGTGCTCACTTGGAGACAAGAACGTGAATAAGCAGCAAACGATACAATCATAGGGCAGCAACGTCAAAAGAGAGCTTGTGCTGAATAATGATGTCAGAGCAAAGGCCCATCCTTCCTCTCTGCTGAGTACCTACGAGGCCATTCCTACTTCCCCATGAAGTGAATTTTTTTTCTGGTTTTAGGACAAGGGGTGTCATCAAGTAAAAACAGATATCTGATAAAATGGAATAGAGAAAGTGCTGTTAGAAGGAAGATCAAACGTCTAGAGAGATTTGTTCATAATCTAAAGATACTGAAGGCAAACAGGGATTGAGGATGTAAGTGAGGACAGAGGATGAGAGTGTTGGAAGAAAAAGCATGAGGGGTCCTCTGATCCTAGCACTATTATGTGAATGCTGTCATGGAAAATAGTCTAAGGTGCATGTTAATGATAAGGAATGAAAAAAGGAAAGCATGGCTTAAAGGCCAAATAATATAACTTACCAGCGTGAGGATTCCACTTGGAATGTTGGCACCGTGGTACACACACTCTCTACTGACAGGATGATGTGGGTGGTGGTCCTCTCTGTTTTACACTTTAACTTGGGTCTTTTCTAAGTTTCTGCATTTATTGTTGAGTACAGTAATTGTGACATCAGGAGGAAATCATCCAATCACGGTTTTCTGCTTTTCTTTTTAAATTTCTTCTCATTTATTTACATGAATCTTTTATACTTTTCATATTATATTCCTGTCCCACTTCTCACCCATTCTACAGGTTATGGTATATACTGTACAAAATATTAGCATTCTCAAATTTTACTTTAAGTTTTAAACTATTTTAGGGCAGTTTTTGGACCCAGGATTTTAGGAATTATCAATAGGAATACATAGCTTATCAAGAATCTCAGCCATTGTGACTTCAACTTTTCACTTTTTTGGAAAGGGAATGTTGCTATCTTGATGATGAGATTATCATATCACCCTGTGACATCATCATATGGGCTCAATAAAGGACAGAAATAGTATGGACCTAACAGAAGCAGAAGATATTAAGAAGAGGTGGCAAGAACACACAGAAAAACTCTACAAAGAAAGATCTTCATGGCCCAGATAATCACAATGGTGTGATCACTCACCTAGAGCCAGACAACCTGGAATGTGAAGTCAAGTGGGCCTTAGAAAGCATCACTACGAACAAAGCTAGTGGAGGTGATGGAATTCCAGAGAGTCATTTCAAATCCTAAAAGATGATGCTGTGAAAGTGCTGCACTCAATATGCCAGCAAATTTGGAAAACTCAGCAGTGGCCACAGGACTGGAGGTCAGTTTTCATTCCAACCTCAAAGAAAGGCAATGCCAAAGAATGTTCAAACTACTGCACAATTGCACTCATCTCACATCCTAGCAAAGTAATACTCAAAATTCTCCAAGCCAAGCTTCAATAATACATGAAACATGAACTTCCAGATGTTGAAGTTGGATTTAGAGAAGGCAAAGGAACCAAAGATCAAATTGTCAACATCTGCTGGATCATCAAAAAATCAAGAGAGTTCCAGAAAAACATCTATTTCTGCTTTATTGACTATGCCAAAGCCTAGTTGTGGATCACAACAAACTGTTGAAAATTCTGAAAGAGATGAGATTACCAGACCAAGTGACCTGCCTCTTGAGAAATCTGTATGCAGGTCAGGAAGCAATAGTTAGAACTGGACAAGGAACAGACTGGTTTCAAATAAGAAAAGGAGTATGTCAAGGCTGTATATTGTCACCTGCTTATTTTACTTATATGCAGAGTACATCATGAGAAATGCTGGGCTGGAAGAAGCACAAGCTGGAATCAAGACTGCCGGGAGAAATATCAGTAACCTCGGATATGCAGATGACACCACCCTTATGGCAGAAAGTGAAGAACTAAAGAACGTCTTGATAAAAGTGAAAGAAGAGAGTGAAAAAATTGGCTTAAAGCTCAACATTCGGAAAACTAAGATCATGGCATCTGGTCCCATCACTTCATGGCCAATAGATGGAGAAACAGTGGAAACAATGACAGACTTTATTTTGGGGGGCTCGAAAATTACTGCCGATGGTGACTGCAGCCGTGAAATTAAAAGACACTTATTCCTTGGAAGGAAAGTTATGACCAAGCTAGACAGCATATTAAAAAGCAGAGACATTACTTTGCCAACAAAGGTCTGTCTAGTTAAGGCTATGGTCTTTCCAGTAGTCATGTATGAATGTATAAAATATATATGTATATGAATATAAAGAAAGCTGAGTGCCGAAGATTGGATGCTTTTGAACTGTGGTGTTGGAGAAGACTCTTGAGAGTCCCCAGGAATGCAGGGAGATCCAACCAGTCCATTCTAAAGGAAATCAGTCCTGAATATTCATTGGAAGGACTGATGATAAAGCTGAAGCTCCAATACTCTGGCCACCTGATGAGAAGAACTGACTCACTAGAAAAGACCCTGATGCTGAGAAAGATTGAAGGTGGGAGGAGAAGGGGACAACACAGGGTGAGATGGTTGGATGGCATCACTGACTCAATGGACATGAGTTTGAGTAAACTTCGGAAGTTGGTGATGGACAGGGAGACCTGGTGTGCTGCAGTCCATGGGGTTGCAAATAGTCAGACACGACTCATTGAACTGAACTGATATCTGTACAGTGAACATCTAGGTGATCCCTCTTTTATGAAAGATAAAGCAACATCTTCAGAAAAAACATACAATTTGATGCTAAAAATTATTTATTTTTCTATAGAATCCTAACTATTGGCATGTTTCTTAAGAAATATAGTGCTTTACTAATACACAAGTCACACTTTTTCAAAACTTGCTGTGACCCATTTGATGGTATTTGGACTTTGAAGTTACAAGATTACCTCTTCTAGGATGGTAGAAGAGGAGGAAAAATATTATATAAGAACAATTTCCAGGTGGCTCAAGTGGTAAAGAATCCACCTGCCAAAGTAAGAGACACAGGCAGGAAACACAGTTTCAATCCCTGGGTTGAGAAGATACTCTTAAGAAGGAAATGACAACCCACTCTAGTATTCTTGCCTGGGAAATCCCATGGACAGAGGAGCCTGGCAGGCCATAGTCCATGGGGTTACAAAGACCTGGACATGACTGAGCACTCAGGAGTACTTAAACTTTATGAATGCAAAAGATACTGAGTTCTGCCTTGTTAGAGCCCTTGAATACTGAGCAGAACAAATGTGATAATGGTTGTACTGAGATTGATTTTTCAATATTTAAAAGTTTTCTATACACTTTTTAGCTGCAGGAAAGACCAAAAAAGGTTAGCATACATCAACAGTGTTGCTTTGTTAAGTGTGCTTTGTAAGAAGCAAATATCATCTAACTACTAATAATTAGAAATGGTGATAGCAACATTCTTCTATATGCTTAATTAAGAAGATGGAATAATGAATCTCTATCTATATTTTAGAAAAGGCCAAAGCCCTGCTGAACTAGCTAACTGGACTTTATACAATGAATTGCCAAGATAAAGAATGCAGATGCCACCAATTAAGGCATCGACAACCTTCATATTTAAGGTAACACTGCTCTTTCTTAGACGTTTTTATGTTTAATTACGTATTCAATATTTGCCTTCTCATTGTTGTAGGCTTTCTAAAGGCAAGGACCATATTTAGGATTTTCACAATATCTGAAATGCTGTAGCCTCATCGAATGAGTGGATAAGCTAATTTTAATTGGGGAAGATTAATTAAATCGGGAAACTCTGTTAATTAACACACTGATCTCTTCTATTGGTCAACATTTAATTAGCTATAAAAATTGAGATATGAGTAGGAAAAAACAATTTTCACAAATAACCTAGTAATTTTTTTCTTAAAAATGAGAAAACCAAACAAAATTTACTTATTATTATTTTTTTCAAACAAAATTTAAAAACATGTATATATGGGAGAGGGCTTCCCACGGGGCTCAGTGGTAAAGATTCTGCCTGCTAATGCAGGAGAAGCAGGAGACTCATGACATGTTTGATCCCTGGGTTGCAAAGATCCCCTGGAAGAGGAAATGGCAACTCACTCCGGTATTCTTGCCTGGAGAATCCCATGGACAGAGGAGCCTGGTGATCTAGTCCATGGGGTTGCAGAGAGTCAGACACACCTAAGCGACCTAGCTCACATGCATAGATAAGAGAAACCCAGAGAAACTGAGTAACTCCCCCAAATGGTCAAAACCCTCACCTTAAATACCATCCTTAGCTAAAGCCATCCACTCCAGTACTCTTGCCTGGAAAATCCCATGGACGGAGGAGCCTGGTGGGCTGCAGTCCATGGGGTCGCTAAGAGTCAGACATGACTGAGTGACTTCCCTTTCACTTTTCACTTTCATGCATTGGAGAAGGAAATGGCAACTCACTCCGGTATTCTTGCCTGGAGAATCCCAGGGACGGGGGAGCCTGTTGGGCCGCCGTCTATGGGGTCGCACAGAGTCGGACACGACTGAAGCGACTTAGCAGCAGCAGCAGCTAAAGCCACTGGGGGCAGTGGTTTGGGGACCTCAGAGATGGGCAGAGGGGAAGGCCACTCACATGGAGATAGAAAGCAAAAGATTAGTAAAAAAAATTGTAGGGCAGAGACAGTGGGATACAGAGAGGAATTTTAGCAGCCTCTCCCTCTCTGTCTACCATACCAAGGAGCTCATCCTATGGTTATCTATGGTGGTGGCTGCACTCCTGGGTTAGCTCCTCTGTTTACATTCTTTTAGGCAGTTAGGGGGAAGATCAAAGCTTATTCCCGATCCTTTGGGGGCCTTGATTTTCAGCTGGAAATAGTGTAGGAGCCAAAGGTGGCAAATTTTGCTCTCCTACAGTCCTACCTTCGAAATATTTTTAAAGACATTTCATAGTCCAGAAGTCGATAGACTGCTTTATCTCACTGGGTCAGCTTTTTAGTTTTGACAATAAAGTCATGCCAGTTACTCATTTCAGGAAGCATTTATGCAAGCAGGCTCTTAAAGTTAGGCCTATAGGATACAGGCAATCAAGTATTTAATAAGATGCATTTCTATGGAGACAAAAGTAAAACAAGGTTTAGTGATTGATAGGAGGTGGTTTAGTCAGTCACTCAGTCATGTTCGACTCTCACAACCCCATGGACTGTAGCCCACCAGGTTCCTCTGCCTGTGGGATTCTCCAGGCAAAAATACTGGAGTGGGTTGCCATTTTCTTCTCCAGGGTATCTTCCTGACCCAGGAATGGAACCCGGGTCTCCTGCATTGCAGGCAGATTCTTTACCGACTGCACTGTGAGGGAATGATTGGAGCAAATTATAAACTCAATATCCGAGTCCTGAGAGTTTCTACTTGAGAAGATTTGGACAGGGAAGCCTGGCATTCTAAAGTCCATACAGTTGCAAAAAGCTGGACAGGACTGAGTGACTGAAGAACAACAAAAGCAAGGAGAACAGGCAGCTTATGTCAAAAAAAACACCACTGCTACTTCTATTGCTAAGTCGCTTCAGTTGTGTCCAACTCTGTGCGACCCCATAGACGGCGGCCCACCAGGCTCCCCCGTCCCTGGGATTCTCCAGGCAAGGACACTGGAGTGGGTTGCCATTTCCTTCTCCAATGCATAAAAGTGAAAAGTGAAAGTGAGGTCGCTCAGTCGTGTCTGACCCTCAGCGACCCCATGGACTGCAGCCCTGGAAGGCTCCTCCATCCATGGGATTTTCCAGGCAAGAGTACTGGAGTGGGGTGCCATTGCCTTCTCCGCAAAAACACCAAATTCCCCATTTATCTGGAGAAGAAGTTTGTATGGGTAACATTTGGGGTGAGGGCTACAGGTGTGTGGCTTTGTGCTGATCGGTTGGTGTGAGGTAGCACGGTGGGCTGCAGAAATCTGGCCCTCGGGCAGAAGATGCCATCCTCCACCTGGGTGGGGGTCTCAGAAGAATGTAAAGGTATTCTAATGTATATAACATAGGTTCCAGAGGCGGCACTGTTGTTTCTAGACAGTCCTCCTTTGTTTCTGTATTCCCTCCCTTCCTTAGATTGCTGATGTTCAGTCCTTGAGTTTCAGACTCTTTGCGACCCCCTGGACTGCAGCACACTAGGCTTCCCTGTCCTCCACTATCATCCAGCCATCTCATCCTCTGTTGTCCCCTTCTTCTGCCCTCAATCTTTCTCAGCATGAGGGTCTTTTCCAATGAGTCTGCTCTTCGCATCAGATGGCCAAAGTATTGGAGCCAACAGTTTGAACCTGCCCTTTGGAACTCAGGGAAGGTCACAGAGGCTGAATGAAGCCGACTTCCTACAAATAAGAAATGGGGGCCACAGAAAAGATTTGCACCCCGAAACCCAACAGTATCCTGCTCTGTTTCATAACAGGAGATATACTATCCTTTTAATGTTCTATTCAGTGGGCACCTTTGCTCTGGCAGCAAAACTGCTTTGGATAGGAGGTATCCAGTCATGAATATCTAAAGAGTGCCTCCAGAATAAAAAAAGGGTGGATTCAAGCATCCTGATTACAAGGAAGGCTGCTTTGCAAACCTTGATATCACTTTTAAAAAGAGATATGCTAGGGTAAACAGGACTGGAGGGAGAGATTAGGGAGGATGACAAGAAACTAGCATCAGTTAGGGTGCAAGGCACTTTCAGTGGTTAATCTTATTAATTTGAACCTATAACATTCATGGCAACCCACTCCTGTATTCTTGCCTGGGAAATCCCTTGGATGGAGGAGCCTGGAAGGCTATAGCCCATGGGGTCCCAAAAGAGCGACAGGATTTAGCAACTAAACAGCAACATTCTAGTGAGATGGGGGACACCCCCAGTTGCAGAAGAAGAAACTGACAGTTACAATCATTTGGAGACTTGTTCTGGTAAAGGGAAAGAAAAGAAAATCCCACCAGTTTCCATGTTGTATGTGGTTAAGAAACTGATGTGTTAAAATTGAAAATTGCTAGTTTGTGCAGAATGTGAATATCAACCAAGGCCTCAATATAGATGAAAGTAAAAGTGAAGTCGCTCAGTCACGTCCAAGTCTTTGAGCCCCCAAGGACTGTAGTCCATGGAATTCTCCAGGCCAGAATACTGGCCTGCTCCAGGGGCTCTTCCCAATCCAGGGGTTGAACCCAGGCCTCCCACATTACAGGTGGATCTTTACCAGTTGAACCACAAGGGAAGCCCAAAAAGGCGTTCTGCATGAAAGCTTGTAGGAGTGAGTGTGCCTAGTTGTGTCGACTCTTTGTGACTCTGAACTGTATCCTGCCAGGTTCCTCTGTCCATGGGATTTTTCAGGCAAGTATACTGGAGTGGGTTGCAAATCCCTTCTCCAGGGGAGCTTTCTGACCCAGGGACTGAACCTGTATATCTTGTGTCTCCAACATTGCATGCAGATTCTTTACCCACTGAGCCATCGGTAAGATAACAGATAGATGTTATCAAAGTGGAAAATAGGAATCCCAAACAAAGCACATCATAGTCAATTAGCCTATAAGGAAAAAAATGGTAGGACTTTATTTTTGTTTAAATTTATCTCATCCTTGGACTGTAGCCTACCAGGCTTCTCCACCCATGGGATTCTCCAGGCAAGAATACTGGAGTAAGTTACCAGTTCTTTCTCCAGGGGATCTTCCCGACCCAGGGATCGAACCCAGGTCTCCTGCATTGGAGGCAGATGCTTTAACCTCTGAGCCACCCGGGAAGCCCAAATTAAAATTTAAAAACGTGTTTATTTTTCTGAGTGTGTTACCATATACATGTTAGTATAGTGGTGCCTATATACAATATTAGAATGAATAAACATAAAATATAAGCATTAAAAAAAAAAAGAAAGAAAGAAATTGATGCGTTATCACGGAGCAGGCAGAACCAGAGATGCTTCCCAAGAGTGAGCAGTTAGAAATTAGATTTCGTCAGGGGGTAATGAACAGGGAAGACAGAGCTGTGGTTAAATATATTTGACTACCGATTCGGCAGTGCTGGAAAGAAGTTGGTAAGTAGAGTTTCTTAGGGGCATTTTTCAGCGGCCTCCGCGCGAACGCAGACTTTGCCCGGGGTGGACAGAGTGGACGGAGCCTGCTACCAAGAAACATGTCTCCTCCCCCCGCAGGGTCACCTCTGCCCCGTCGAGGCCCCCGGGCGACCGCAGGGACCGGCGGCTCGGGGCCGGCGTCCCTCCGCCTTCGGAGCCGCGCAGAGGCGGGCGGGGCCCTAAGGACCCGCCGCGGGGCCCGCGCTGGGCGGCCGCCTGGGGGGCCCGCGCGCGCCCGGCCGCGCGCCCCCGGCTCGCCCGCGCTCCCGCGGCGCGCCCCCGCGGCCAGCACCTCCTGCTGCGGCCCGAGGAAGCCATGGCTCCGTCCGGGCGCCGCCAGTACCTGTGGATATTCCTGGCCGCAGCGCTGGCGTCCTTCCTGGCTGGATTCACAGTGGGTAAGTGTGCCGACCCCTGCCCCGGGCGCCAGGCGCCCCTCCACCCTGCGGCCTGCGTGGAGAGAAGCCCCGCAGCCTGCGGGGACGGCCGCGGCGCCGCGTCCCAGCCCGACTGGAAGCAGAACACGATGCATTCTGGCATGCCGAGCTCGGGGCTTCCCTGGTGGCTCAGCTGGTAAAGAATCCGCCTGCAATTCAGGAGACCCCATTCGATTCCTGGGTCGGGAAGATCCGCTGGAGAAGGGATAAGCTACCCACTCCAGTATTCTTTGGCTTCCCTGGTGGCTCAGCTGGTGAAGAATGCCCCTGCAATGCAGGAGACCCCGGTTCGATCCCTGGGTTGGGAAGATCCCCTGCAGAAGGGAACGGCTACCCACTCGAGGATTCTGGCCTGGAGAACTCCATGGACTGGACAGTCTATGGGGTCGCAAAGAGTCGGACACGCCTGAGCGCCTTTCACTCACTGAGGGTACTGTTAAGAGCCGTTGTAAAGAAAACTTAGAGTTGCCATTATTCGCAGGGGTCAAAGAGATTGTTTCGTTTCCAAGAGTTGAAACTTGTAACTGCCCTTCTGTGATCATTTATTGCAAAAATCTCTGGGGAATCCTCCCGTGTGTCGGCCGCTGAGCTGTGAAGCAGACCTCCTTGGGAGAACAAGAAAGATAGAGGCCCGTGCTCTAATACATAACACGGGGAAAATGACAAGATTCTCTCTCATATAAAACTCCTTTAACCAACTCAGAATTACACAGCGGAATTTGAAGGTTTTCTGCATTTAGTTTGAATTTTTTGTAGCGCTCCGGGTGATCTGTTTCTCTGCTGAGGGCTCTTGGTGTTGTTGCTGTTGTTTTTTGAATTTTGGGGTGGGGGGACTTTTAGTTTTTATAAAAGTCAAAAGCACTTATTGTGTATGTAATATGCATATGTCTCCGTATCTGCCCCCCACCCCCACCCCACACAGGTTGGCTTAGTAAGCCCCTCAAAGATATGGCCACTTCAGCAGACAGTCACCAGAATTTAAGGTGGAAACTGATATCTGAGATGAAAGCTGATAATATAAAATCATTTCTTCGGTAAGTTTGTTTTGAATAATTGATCTTAAAGATAAGAATTTTGAAACAATGCAGAATGAAAACTGTTTGAAAACTGATTATATTCATGTGGGTAACCTTTGTGTGAAATGATATAATATCATATTAATTCCTGGTAGTTTAAATGTCCCTTTATACCACTCCAGTGTTCTTGCCTGGAGAATCTCAGGGACTGGGGAGCCTGGTGGGCTGCCATCTATGGGGCTGCACAGAGTCAGACACGACTGAAGTGACTTAGCAGCAGCAGCAGCAGCATACCACTTTTAGAGTAAAATCTATTTGAATGTTGCAGAAGTCTTTCTTCCCTGACTTCATGTGCAAAAAAATCTTTGGTTTCTTTATTAAGAGATGTTCCAACTTCATGTACTTTGGAGGGCAGCTGAATGTTACTCTGTTCCCCAGGCCTGGGTTTAATCAAGGAATTTATTTAAATGTCACATTCTATCAGGAAGACTCAGATGATGGTAAACTTTGATTTAGAGAGAAAGAGATTAAAGTTTCAGATTCCGCTCACCACAAATTAAACCTTTGTCCCATCTACAAAATTAAGGAACATGAAGAGGACAGAATGAAAGCAAAAGGATCAGTGCAAAACCCCCAGTGTCTTAGCAAGAAAAAGAATGACACTCAGGGGAGTGATTATGAAGTTCTTGAAGACAGCTATTGTGACATTTATTTCATTAAAGGAAAAAAAAAACAGTTTTATTGAGGTATAAGAAAATTAGAGATAACAAGGGAACATTTCATGCAAAGATGGGCTCGATAAAGGACAGAAATGGTATGGACCTAACAGAAGCAGAAGATATTAAGAAGAGATGGCAAGAATACACAGAAGAACTGTACAAAAAACATCTTCACGACCCAGATAATCACGATGGTGCAATCACTCACCTGGAGCCAGACATCCCAGAATGTGAAGTCAAGTGGGCATTAGGAAGCATCACTACAAAGCTAGTGGAGGTGATGGAATTCCAGTTGTGTTGTTTCAAATACTAAAAGATGATGCTGTGAAAGTGCTGTACTCAATATGCCAGCAAATTTAGAAAACTCAGCAGTAGCCATGGGACTGGAAAACGTCAGTTTTCATTCCAATCCCAAAGAAAGGTAATGCCAAAGAATGTTCAAACTACTGCACAATTGCACTCATCTCACACGCTAGTACAGTGATGCTCAAAATTCTCCAAGCCAGGCTTCAGTAATACGTGAACCGTGAACTTCCTGATGTTCAAGCTGGTTTTAGAAAAGGCACAGGAACCAGAGATCAAATTGCCAACATCTGATGGATCATGGAAAAAGCAAAAGAGTTCCAGAAAAACATCCATTTCTGTTTTATCTACTATGCCAAGGCCTTTGACTGTATGGATCACAATAAACTGTGGAGAATTCCGAAAGAGATGGGAATAGCAGACCACCTGACCTGCCTCTTGAGAAATCTGTATGCAGGTCAGGAAGTAACAGTTAGAACTGGACATGGCACAACAGACTGATTCCTAATAGGAAAAGAAGTATGTCAAGGGTGTATATTGTCACCCTGCTTATTTAACTTATGTGTAGAGTACAACAGGAGAAATGCTGGGCTGGAGGAAGCACAAGCTGGAATCAAGATTTCTGGGAGAAATACCAGTAACCTCAGATATGCAGATGACACCACCATTATGGCAAAAAGTGAAGAGGAACTAAAAAGCCTCTTGATGAAAGTGAAACAAAAGAGTGAAAAGGTTGGCTTAAAGCTCAACATTCAAAAAACTAAGATCATGGCATCCGGTCCCATCACTTCTTGGCAAATAGATGGGGAAACAGTGGAAACAGTGGCTGACTTTATTTTGGGGGGCCTCCAAAATCACTGCAGATGGTGACTGCAGCCATGAAATTAAAAGACGCTTACTCCTTGAAAGGAAAGTTATGACAAAGCTAGACAGCATATTAAAAAGCAGAGACATTACTTTGCCAACAAAGGTCCATCTAGTTAAGGCTGTGGTTTTTCCAGTGGTCATGTATGAATGTGAGAGTTGGACTATAAAGAAAGCTGAGCGCTGAACAATTGATGCTTTTGAACTGTGGTGTTGGAGAAGACTCTTGCAGACCCTTAGACTGCAAGGAGATCCAACCAGTCCATCCTAAAGGAAATCAGTCCTGAATATTCACTGGAAGGACTGATGCTGAAGCCGAAACTCCAATACTTTGGCCACCTGATGGGAAGAGCTGACTCATTTGAAAAGACTCTTATGCTGGGAAAGATTGAGGGCAGGAGAAGAAGGGGATGACAGAGGATGAGATGGTTGGATGGCATCACCGACTCAATGGACATGAGTTTGGGCAAACACCGGGAGTTGATGATGGACAGGGAGGCCTGGCATGCTGCAATTCATGGGGTCCCAAAGAGTTGGACATGACTGAGCGACTGAACTGAACTGAGCTGAATTTCCATAAAATATACTGCATCCATATAAAGCTTACAATTTGAGAGTATTGACATATACATAATATACTCAGCCAACCTCCTCCTCAATCAAGAGACAGAAAAATTATATGAGGGCTTTGGGGTTTATTCCTCCTTCACTCTCTATGGATTCCTTTTTATTTTCTAATATTTGATATAAATAGAATCATATAATATGTGCTTTGTTGTGTCTTTCCCTCAGCATAATCAATGATTTTGGAATTCAGCCAGGTTGTTGATTGTATCTGTGGAGTACATAGCTTTTTATTGCTGAGTGTTATTCTGTTGTATGGATCAGTTCAGTTCAGTCGCTCAGTCATGTCTGACACTTTGCAACTCTATGGACTGCTGCATGCCAGGCCTCCCTGTCCATCAACAACCCCCAGAATCTACTCAAACTCATGTCCATCGAGTCAGTGATACCATCCAGCCATCTCATCCTCTGTTGTCCCCTTCTCCTCCTGCCCCCACTCCCTCCCAGCATCAGGGTCTTTTCCAATGAGTCATCTCTTTGCATCAGGTGGCCAAAGTATTGGAGTTTCAGCTTCAACATCAGTCCTTCCAATGAACACCCAGGACTGATCTCCTTTAGAATGGACTGGTTGGATCTCCTTGCAGTCCAAGGGACTCTCAAGAATCTTCTCCAACACCACAGTTCAAAACCATCAATTATTTGGCACTCAGCTTCCTTCATAGTCCAACTTTCACATCCATACATGACTACTGGAAAAACCATAGCCTTGACTAGACGGACCTTTGTTGGCAAAGTAATGTCTCTGCTTTTGAATAGGCTATCTAGGTTGTTCATAACTTTCCTTCCAAGGAGTAAGCATCTTAATTCATGGCTGCGGTCACCATCTGCAGTGATTTTGGAGCCCCCAAAGATAAAGTCAGCCACTGTTTCCTCTGTTTCCCTATCTATCTGCCATGAAGTGATGGGACCGGGTGCCATGATCTTAGTTTTCCGAATGTTGAGCTTTAAGCCAACTTTTTCACTCTCCTCTTTCACTTTCATCCAGAGACTCTTTAGTTCCTCTTCACTTTCTGCCATAAGGGTGGTGTCATCTGCATATCTGAGGTTATTGATATTTCTCCCGGAAATCTTGATTCCAGCTTGTGCTTCCTCCAGCCCAGCATTTCTCGTGATGTACTCTGCATATAAGTTAATAAGCAGGGTGACAATATACAACCTTGACGTACTCTTTTTCCTATTTTGAACCAGTCTGTTGTTCCATGTCCAGTTCTAACTGTTGCTTCCTGACCTGCATACAGAGTTCTCAAGAGGCAGGTCAGGTGGTCTGGTATTCCCATCTCTTTCAGAATTTTCCACAATTTATTGTGATCCACACAGTCAAAGGCATAGTCAATAAAGCAGAAATAGATGCTTTTCTGGAACTCTGTTGCTTTTTTGATGTAGTGGAGTTTATATAGGGCAGTGATTTTAAATTTTGACAAAGTCCAGTTGAACAATTTTTGTCTTATGTTTCATACTTTTGTGTTCTATGTAATCTAGCCTATGAGAAGTTGTGCAGATTATTTTTGAAGTTTTATGATTATAGCATGCATATTTAGGTTAGTGGTCCACTTCAAGGCAATTTTTATGTGTAGTATGAAATTAGTTGATAATTTTCTAAATACAAATATGTAATTATTCCTACAAGATTTGTTTAAAAAATTTTCCTTTCCCTTTTGAATAGCTTTGATATCTTTGACTAAAATCACTTGACCATAATTGCTTGTTTCTGGATATTATATTTTATTCTGTCATTGTGTCATCAGTCATGTCTGATTCTTTTCAGCCCCATGTACTACAGCACACCACACTTACCTGTCCTTCACTGTCTCCTGGAGTTTGCTCAGACTTGTGTCTATTGAGTTTATGATGCCATCCAACCATTTTATACTCTGTCACCCACTTCTCCCGCCTTCAGTCTTTTCCAGCACCAGGGTCTTTTCCAATAAGTCGGCTCTTTGCTAGGCTAGGCTCCTGCTAGGAGCCTAGTCCCTGCTAGGCTCCTTTGTCCATGAAATTCTCCAAGCAAGAATATTGGAGTGGGTTGCCATTTCCTTCCCCTGGGGAGCTTCCCAATCCAGGGATCAAACCCTGGTCTCCTGCATTGCAGGTGGATTCTTTACTATCTGAGAAAACAGGAAAGCCCTAGGGACGCACTACAGTTTACTCAGTAGATCCACCTGCCAGTGCAGGAGATCCAAGGGAAGTGGGTTCAATCTCTGGGTCAGGAAGATCCTCTGCAAGGGGAAATGGCAACCCACTCCAGTATTCTTGCTTGGAAAATTCCATGGTCAGAGGAACCTGGTGGCCTGCAGGCCACCGGCTTGCAAAGAGTTGGACACGACTCAGCAAGCACACATATGCGTGCATATGACCGTATTATGACTGATAAAACAGGAGAAAAATTTAGTTGAGATCCACTACAGAGTTTTCCTCTGTTAAAAGAAACACAAAAGAGGAAATAACTTGTCCTGAACATTGTAACATGAATATATGATGTGTGTGGAGCTGCAATGCCCGTTTTGCGACCATAAGGAGAAATCCAGTAAAGTTGTTCCCTGATGCTTTTTGTTTTTTTTTGGTGCACTTCTTTCATTTCAGTGGGTTGATGAAAAGGGGAGAGGCAAACCTTAATGATTAATCCTTCACCTTAAATGAAGGGAATATACTTACCTTACCACCCCCCCAATTGTAAGAATATTATTTATTCACTAAAGGAAATAAAACAATAGTGAATTATATGAAGTAAAATTTTAAATATCCCTAAGCCCCGGTGGTTTTCTTGTGCATGCAAAAACTTCTGTCTACAAACACATTAATACTTCTTTAGAAAAGTTAGTTTAATTTATTTGATTGCATCGGGTCTCAGTTGCAGCCCACAGGCTCTTGCTGCATCATGCGGGCTTCTCTAGTTGTGGTGTGTGGGCTTAGTCGCCCCATGGCACTTGGGATCTTAGTTCCCTGACCAGGGATCAAACTGGCATTATTACATTGCAAAGCGGATTCTTTTTATTTTTCTTCACTTTCCCTTCATGGGTCTCTCTATTCAAGACCTTTGTTTTGGATTGTCAACAACTGGTTTGGCCCTTTGAGGCTTCCTATCAGGAATGCTTTAAGTCAAAATGCATGTGTGGGAAGGTGGATTATTAATCACCGGACCACAAGGGAAGTCCCGATACTTTTTTTTCCCCCCACAAATATTGTATGTATTAAATATCAGTAACGTGCAGCTTTGATTTAATGATAATAGGTGTGGAAAGCTTCACAGAAAAGAAAATGATCGAAGTATCATAATGAGGAGTTAATAGCTTACAGGCGGGGAAGGTAAATGACTAGGAGTGGTGTACAGGGATATTTACGTAAGTAGGGTGATACTTCTAAGAAAAGATCTTGTGCAAAGGCTAAAATGTATGGTGATTTTAGGAGACCAATTAGCATATTAAATGATAAGAGTGAAGACGTTTATAAGGTGAGTGGTGAGAAATGAACCTGGAAAGTGGATCAGATGAAAAAAAGGGTCCAATGTGGACTTTATAATGCAGGATATAAGAAGCCTTAGAAGGATTTTAAGCAGTTGATCAGTATGATCAGGTGAATGATTTAATTCTGCAACGGATCTTCCGGACCCAGGAATCAAACCCAGGTCTCCTGCATTGTAGGCAGATTCTTTACCGACTGAGCTGCGAGGGAAGCCCTACTAAATTATAAGCAACTTATTTAACTGCTCTCTGTTTCCATATTTGTAAAATGCGGACAATGGAAAAAAGGTGGTTAGGATTAAATCAGAAAGCCCAAGTGAAGTACCTCATCAGGTTACTAGCATATTGTAAGTTTTCAGTAAGTACTGATTTTGCTTTACTCTGCCTTTTTTGGTTGTTCTATGATTGACTAAAACACCAGTGTATAGAAGTATAATTGTCCTACTTACAGAGGGAGGGGGTTTGGGAAACTTTTAAAATATTTACCTCAAGCAAAGCGAATTTCATTTGAAACTATGCTTGTGAAGTTAGTTAACTGTTGCGAATTATTTAGACTCAGAACCAAGAGATCATTGCCTAAACTTAGTTCAGTAAATCTGAATTATGTAATTCATTGATAACAGGCAAGTACTGAGCATTTGGAAATATAAAGATGCATGAACTTGAACTTCACTGGGATAAATAAACTACTGTACACAGTAGAGTGAAAACAGCAGCAGAAGTGCATGCTAGCACACCTGCCCGACTGGTGTCTGGCAAACATGAGGATCTTAGTTTGAGAATATCTTCACTTCCTGATAAGCAGCAAGAAGTTAGCACTGGTGGTGTAGGGATGTGCCATCCTCCATCACGTTGTCCCTGAATCCCTGCTGTCTGTGCTCAGCACGGGATGTGTTCTTTTCTGAGGAAGCACTGTCAGGACCAGCTCAACAACGAACTGACCCGAGGGAGTGGAGCTGCAGAAGAATACGGAAAAACAAGACTCAGAAATGAAACGGGGGTCAGGGGGCTGATGCCATTCTCAGGCAAAAGCCCAGATCCTAATCCTTGCAGGCCTTTTATTGTTAACTTCTCCTTCCTTGTTTGTGCTCTAGAGATATCTGTTCTTTAGTCCCAGATGTCACACCTTCAGGCCTTTCATGCTTCTGTTTAGCCCTTTGGCTAGTGACGCCCTTTCTCAGCAACCCCTTCAAGGCTTTGGTTACTGGTTTTCCATCAGTCACATCAGTACTTCAGCATCTTGTTTTCAAGATGTCTTTCCATGTTGTACTTTTTACTGCTCCCAGCCCTTCACCTGGGGGTGATGAGAAAGTCATTCTTATTTTTCAAAGAAGACCTGTTAATTATAGTACAGGCCTGTGCATAGCATATTCCCTACAAGCACAATGTGAAAACTGCCCTTACACACAAATTAATCCCTAGCTGTGTTTTTTTATATCTTGGTTATAGAAATGATACTTAGTGTCTAAAATATGAGTTATGCATCTAGAAGAGTTCTTAGGACATTTTCTGAATATAGTCTTTGAATCCCACTTTAATTTTATTTTCATTTCAGTTCGTTTACAAAGCTACCTCATCTGGCAGGAACGGAACAAAATTTATTGCTCGCCAAGAAAATCCAAAGCCAGTGGAAGACATTTGGACTGGATTCAGCCGAGTTGGTGCACTATGATGTTCTCCTGTCTTACCCTAATGAGACAAATGCCAACTACATATCAGTCATGGATGAACATGGAATTGAGGTGACTGATTTACAATATTGTATTAGTTTCAGGTGTACAGCAAAGCGATTCCATTTTATGTAAATTTTTTTTAGATTATTTCCCATTATAGATTATTATAAGTTATTGAATAGTGTTCCCTGTGTTACACAGTAATTCTTCATTACTTCCCTACTTGTTCATGTATCTGTTAGTGTATCTGTTAATCCTGTAGTGCATGCTAAGTTGGTTCAGCTGTGTCTGACTCTTTTTGACCCCATGGATCATACTCTGGCAGGATGCTCTGGCCATGGGATTCTCCAGGCAAGGACACTGGAATGGGCTGCCATTTCCTCCTTCAGGGGATCTTCCCAACCCAGGGATCGAACCCGAGTCTCTTATGTCTCCTCCCTTGGCAGGCGGGTTCTTCACCACTAGCACCGCCTGGGAAGCCCCAGAATATTGGAGTAGGTTGCCATTTCATTCTTTTTTTTTTCCCAAAGTGGTTTTTATTTTATTATTTTCTTATTTTTTTACTTTACAATGCTGTATTGGTTTTGCCATACATCAACATGGATCCGCCACAGGTATACATAAGTTCCCACTCCTGAACCCCCCTCCCACCTCCCTCCCCATACCATCCCTCTGGGTCATCCCAGTGAACCAAACCCAAGCATCCTGTATCTTGCATCGAACCTAGACTGGCGATTCATTTCTTATATGATATTATACATGTTTCAGTGCCATTCTCTTGAATCATCCTGCCCGCTTCCTCTCCCACAGAGTCAAAAAGTCTATTCTGTACATCTGCATCTCTTAAAAATATGGAACGCTTCACAAATTTGTGTGTCATCCTTGCTCAGGGGCCATGCTAATCTTCTCTGTAGCGTTCCAATTTTAGTATATGTGCTGCCGAAGTGAGCATGCCATTTCATTCTTAAGGGGATCTTCCCAACCCAAGGATCAAACCTGTGTCTCCTGCCTGAGTCTCTTGTGTTGTCAGGTAGATTCTTTACCACTTGAGCCACCTGGGAATTGTTAATCCTATACTCCTATTTTATTCCTTCCCCTATTACTTCCCTGGTGGCTCAGATGGTAAAGAATCTGCTTGCAACGTGGGAGACCTGGGTTCGATCCCTGGGTTGGGAAGATTCCCTGGAGGAGGGCATGGCAACCCACTCCAGTGTTCTTATTTGGAGAATCCCATGGACAGAGGAGCTTGGCAGGCTACAGTCCATGGGGTTGCAGAGTTAGAGACAACTGAGCACAGCACCTCCCTTTCTTCTTTAGTAATCATAAGTTATTTTCTATGTCTGTAAACCTTTCTCTTTTTTATATAGATGGATCCATGTTATTTTTTAGATTCCAAATAAAAGTGATATATTTGTGTCTCTGACTTACTTCACTTAGTATGATATTCTCTGGATCTATCCCTCTTGCTTGCAAATGGCAGTATTTAATACTCTTTTATGGCTGAGTAATATTCCATTGTATATGTAAACCACATCTTATTAAACCAGCTGTCTGTTAATGGGCACGTGGCTTGTTTGCATGCTTTAGCTACTGTAAATTGTGCTGTTTCAAATATTTTGGTGCATGTACCTTTTCAAATCAGAGTTTTTGGTTTCTGTATATATGCCCACAAGTAGAATTGCTAGATCATACAGTAGCTCCATTTTTAGTTTTTTAAGGAGCCTCCATACTGTTCTGTATAGTGGCTCTACCAATTTACATTCCCACTAATGGTGCAGGAGGGTTCCTTTTTCTCTCCACCTTTTCTAACATTTGTTTTACATTTCTCTGTTGCTTAGCAATGTTGAGCAGCTTTTCATGTGCCTGTTCACCATCTGTATGTCTTTTTTAAAGAAATATCTATTGAGGCCTTTTGTCCACAAAATGCATTATTCTTTAATAGCAATCTGAAATGTTTCTAACTTTATGTGTTTCAATTTTTGCTAGATTTTCAACACATCATACGTTGAGCCACCACCAGAAGGATATGAGAATGTTAAGAATATTGTACCACCCTATAATGCCTTTTCACCCCCGGGCATGCCAGAGGTAAAATAAAAGACACTCAGTTCTTTAAGCTTTTATATAAAAATACCTATGTAAAGGACTAAAACCAAGAAAATTAGGTGGATCATACGTGTTAATTCATACTTTGAGACTCCATCCTCTACATAACTTCCCTAAAAACAATTTTTAGAAAAGAAATACTTGAGAACCAGACCCTGATAAGCACATGCTGTTCTTTGAAATAACTCAGAAACTACTGCACATGTCTTAATTCAGTAAGGGCAGTACATAGTTTTCAAACTTTTTTCCTTTGTCCATTGTCTGACTTTGTTGTAGATTGATAGATCTGAATTGATAAATCATACCACAGAAGTTCTTAATACCATGGTTGCAAATAAATACCATGGTTGGAAATAACATAGCTACTTTTAATTATAGTATTCTCCCTAGCTCAGTATACACTAGTAATTTCTTCATTTAAACACTGTTTAAATATTTTACATATTATCTTTTTTTTTTAACTTTCAGGATACTGAAATATTTTAAAAGACTTCTCCAGAATTAGCATGGGTCTGTTTATTAAGCCCAAGACAAGAAAGACAACTTTTTATTATGATGCAGTATTATGGAGCAATCTTCTACTCTGGTTTTCTCTTTAGCAGTGTTTTGTATTTTTGCTGTTGTTTGTTTTTATTTATATTTCCAACAGGGGGAGCTTGTATATGTGAACTATGCTCGTACTGAAGACTTTTTCAAACTAGAAAGAGAGATGAACATCAACTGCACTGGAAAGATTGTTATTGCCAGATATGGGAGAATCTTCAGAGGAAACAAAGTACTTTGTTATTTGCTTTTCTAAAGGGAAAAATAATATATAACCAGTAAATATAAATGATTTACATCATTTGCATTATGGTTTCCAAAAATTGCCGTTGGTTGGTTTAGTCACTGAGTAGTGTCTGACTCTGTGCAACCCTATGGACTGCAGCCCACCAGGCTCCTCTGTTCATGAGATTCTCCAGGCAGGAATACTGGAGTGGGTTGCCATTTCCTTCTCCAAAATTTGCATATATATATATTTATAAATTTGTTATTTTCATGGTTGCACAGAAACATCCTGGGGTTTTATTTGTTTGCTTGTCTTTTGTCATTGTTGTTTTTGCTACCTTGCCTATCTGGAAAGGGAAATTATTCTTCTTAGTTTTATTACCAAAGCTGTATTGTTTTTTTATTAAAATGATGAAATTTTATGTAAACTAAAAAATGAAAATCCATATATTACTCAATTCATTCATTGCCCAGACGTAATCAGTTCTTAATAGGTCTTTTCAGGCCTAATTTTGTGAAATATGAATGTATGTCTTCATGTACTCATTTTACGTAATTTCTTCTTCTTTTTTTTTAACAAAGAGGGCATCAGATGCTACATATTGTATAAATTTATTTTTTCACTCAGTAATAACTCAGAGGTCAGCACATTGAGAGTTATGTAATAAGATGGGTGTAGGGTGCTACATCTTATGTAATAAGATGAGTATAGGGTGCTAGATCTGTGTAACCTGGCTTCTCGTCTGGATCTTTTCCTGTGAGCAAGTTACTTAACCTCTCTGTGCCAGTGAAATAGGAATGCTAATAATAACATTAATCTCCTAGAATCCACAGTAGGATTTATCAACCTTACGTTTGAAAGCACTTAGGATAGTTACTGCTGCTGCTACTAAGTTGCTTCAGTTGTGTCTGACTCTGTGCGACCCCATAGATGGCAGCCCATGAGGCTACTGGTACTGAATAATTTCTTGTAACTGCTTATTAAGTAAATACCTCATTTTGTAAATATCTTTATTTGTTTGGCTGTACCGAGTTTGAGCTTCCCTGGTGGCTCAGAGGGTAAAGCGTCTGCTTGCAATGCGGGAGACCTGGGTTCCATCCCTGGGTTGGGAAGATCCCCTGGACAAGGAAATGGCAACCCACTCCAGTACTCTTGCCTGGAAAATCCCATGGACAGAAAAGCCTGGTAGGCTACAGTCCATGGGGTCGCAAGGAGTCAGACACGACTGAGCGACTTCACTCACTTCACTGAGTTTTAGTTGCAGCACACGGGCTCTCTAGTCGTGGTGCTTGGGCTCTCATAACCAGCATATGGGATCTAGTTCCCTGACCAGGGATCACGCCTGGGCTCCCTGTGTTGGGAGCTCCAAGTCTTGGCCACTGGACCATCAGGGAAATTCCTCCCTCATCATTTTAGATGGCTGTGTAATATCTCACAGAATTATTAGGCAATTTATTTAACCATTCCACTTGTCTTAAATTTGATACTATTACAAATATTTATATTGTGAGCATCTTTGTCCATATGTACTTGAACATTTGTATGAGGATTTTTGTAATATAGATTCACTCCTAGAAGCTGAATGGCTAAATCATAGTGTACAGTTGACTCAAATCTATGACAACATAGATTTGAACTAATGTGAGTCCACTTGTACATGGATATTTTCAATAGTTAATAATAGTATTATGCAGGTACTACATGGGCTTCCCAGGTGGCTCAACGGCCTGCTAATGCAGCAGACACACAGGAGGCATGGGTTCAGTCTCCGGGTCAAGATCTCTTGGAGTAGAAAAGGGCAACCACCTCCAGTATTCTTGCCTAAAAAGTCCCATGGACAAAGGAGCTTGGCAGGCTACAGTCCACAGGGTCGCAAAGAGTTGAATGGGAAACTATGCACGCATTCACAGTTTCTACAAGGTCAGAGGCTGGTTGAAACCACCGATGCAGACAAACGGAGAATACAGAGGGCCAAGCCTAATTTATTCTTGGATTAACCCTGCATTGTTCAAGGATCAGTTGTACGTTATTTCAAAAGTTTGATGAGCATCATAGATTTGTACTTCAGAAAAGCTGTATCAGATTTTACTTTTTCTCATCTTTGTCTGAATACTGGGAAGTGTTTTAGCTGATTGATGGTTATCTATCTTTCATTATACTACTTCTGGTAATCAAGAATTCAGTATCTTAGAGGATACATTTTCCTATTTGTGGTCAGTTTGAATTGTTAGAAAAATATTTAAAAAAAACACTGGGTGATGTTTCAGACACTAAGTTCTGGGTAGACTTTTCTTCTTTTCTTTCTCTTCTCCTCTTCTGCCCCGGCTCTCTGCAGTGAGATGATGGAGTGTTAACCATTGGACCACCAGGGACTTCACCTGTGTAGAATTTTAAATTAGCTTTCTTAGCTCCACAGACATTTACATCATCTTAAGTCTGTGGTGTGGAGGAAGCACAAGCTGGAGTCAAGATTGCCGGGAGAAATATCAATAACCTCAGATATGCAGATGACACCACCTTTATGGAAGAAAGTGAAGAACTAAAGAGCCTCTTGATGAAAGTGAAAGAGGAGAGTGAAAAAGTTGGCTTAAAGCTCAACATTCAGAAAACTAGGATCATGGCATCCGGTTCCATCACTACATAGCAAATAGATGGGAAAACAGTGGCTGACTTTATTTTTCTGGGCTCCAAAATCACTGCAGATGGTGATTGCAGCCATGAAATTAAAAGACGCTTACTCCTTGGAAGGAAAGTTATGACCAGCCTAGACAGCATATTAAAAAGCAGAGACATTACTTTGCCAATAAAAGTCCATCTAATTAAGGCTATGGTTTTTCCAGTGGTCATGTATGGATTTGAGAGTTGGACTATAAAGAAAGCTGAGCACTAAAGAACTGATGCTTTTAAACTGTGGATTTGGAGAAGACTCTTGAGAGTCCCTTGGACTGCAAGGAGATCCAACCAGTCAGTCTTAAAGGAGATCAGCCCTGGGTGTTCATTGGTAGGACTGATGTTGAGGCTGAAACTCCAATATTTTGGCCACCTGATGTGAAGAGCTGACTCATTGGAAAAGATCCTGATGGTGGGAAAGATTGAGGGCAGGAGAAGGGGACGACAGAGCATGAGATGATTGGATGGCATCACCGACTCGATGGACATGGGTTTGGGTGGTCTTCGGGAGTTGGTGATGGACAGGGAGGCCTGGCGTGCTGCGGTTCGTGGGGTTGCAGAGTCAGACATGACTGAGCGACTGAACTGAACTGAAGGTCTATGGTGTTCTAAACTCTGGAGAGTGTGCGTGCTCAGTCGCCTTGGTCATGTCCAACTCTTTGTGATCCAATGGACTGTAGCCCAGCAAGCTTCTCTGTCCATGGGAGTTTCCAGGCAAGAATACTGGAGTGGGCTGCCATGCTCTCCTCCAGGGGATCTTCCTGACCCAGGAACAGAACTCACATCTGCATTGCCTCCATTGCAGGCAGATTCTTTATCACTGAGCCACCTGGGAAGCCCAAACACTGAGGGGTAGATGGTTAAAGTGAGTTAGACAAGGTCCTTGTTGTCAAAAATAGTGGTAGAGAAGAAAGATGTTTAAAAGTTATTTTACAGTGCTTTGATCCATCTTGTAATACAGTCATATACAAAATATAGAAGATGTGTAGAAAAGAGAGATATTAATTTTGCAGTTTTAGGTATAATAGGAATGCTTCACAGAAAAGGTAATAACTTGTTTGGAGTTATGTTCCATAAATGTGAGTTGTTACGTCTACCTAGGCAGAAATCGTATTCAAGCCAAAAAGAACTGATTGTTACCAGTGTGATAATAAAAGTGTGTAAGTTTCCTTATGTTATTAAATTGGTTTTATCTTACATGGGTACGTCAGTCTTTTGCCATTTCTACATTATGGATTGCTTATTGCTCCTGCAGGTTAAAAATGCCATGTTGGCAGGAGCCAAGGGAATCATCTTGTACTCAGATCCAGCTGACTACTCTGCTCCTGGGGTACAGCCATATCCCAAAGGGTGGAACCTTCCTGGAACTGCAGCCCAGAGAGGGAATGTGTTAAACCTGGACGGTGCTGGTGACCCCCTCACTCCAGGCTATCCAGCTAAAGGTAATAGATGAGCCTGTTATGGCCCACTCATTTTTGCAAAAATATCACTTGTCCTTACAGAAGGCATAAAAGTAGGCATCTATAGAATACCATTAAAATTGTGTACAACTGTATTTCAGATTGCTACTGCTAGGAATTTAAAAGAATTTCCCTTTTATTATTTCAGCTTTAAGTTTCCATGAGGTGTGGATGTGGAGTGGGGAGCAGACAGTTCACTTCTCATCTGCCTTTAGTAGAGGTTGAAGAACACATGTCCAGAGTAATACTATTCTTATCAAACTAGAACTTAGGGTTTCTGAACTGTGTCATGATGTTATTTTTCTATAGATCACATATTTTTATTTTTGAAAATATCAATGAGTTTTTTTGTGTGATTTAATATGTAAAATGCGAAAGGTTTTCAGATTTGTGTAACCATATCCACAATCAAGATAATGAACATGTCCATTACCCTGAAAACTTTCATCTCATCTTTTTGTGATGCCTTCCTCTCAACCCCACTCCCTCCCTGCCAATCCCTAGGAACCATTGATTTGCCTTCTGTCTAGCATAATTATTTTGAGCTTCAGCTATGTTGATGTCTGTGTCACTATTTCAGTTCTTTTCGTCATGGTTGTTGAATGGTATTCCATTGAATGGATACTCTACAGTTTGTTTATTTGTTTACTTTTTCTTGGGAATTTAGATTGCTTTAAGTTTTGGAGATATTACACCTAAAACTGCTACGAACAGTTGTTTGCAAGTCTTTATATATACTTTAGTCTCTCTTGAGTAAATGAATAGAAATGGCATGGCTGGATAACATGATAGATGATTTTCAAATTGTTTTCCAAAGTGGGTGTACCATTTTGCATTCTAGTAGCAGTGTGTGAGTGTGCCATTTGCTGCATCCTTGCCAGCGCTTAGTATGGTTGATCTTTTTAACTTTACATTCTAATCGATATGAAAGTCTCCAAGTTACAATTCTTTTCAAAGTTTTGGTAGCTATTCTGGTTCCTTCCCATATGAATTTTAGAACTGGCTTATCAATTTCTACCAAAGTCTCCTGGGAAGTTGATTGAGGTTGAATTAAATCTATAAGTCAGTTTTGGGAAAATTGATATTTTAAAATATGGGATCTTCTCACCCATAAACATGGTACAGCTCTCGATTTACTTAGATATCCATAACTTTCTCTCAGCACATTTGTTGTTTCACTGTACAGACCATGTGTATCTTATTTCACATCCGTAATAATTTCATAGTGTTATTCTTTTTTAAATTACATTTTAAATTTAGATTTCCATTTGGCCGTTGTTAGTAAATGGAAATGTTGTTTCTAGAGGAAACATACTGATCTTGTATATTGATTTTGTATTCTGTAAACTTACCAGTACTTAGTTCTGCTAGGTTTTTGTGGATTCCATCAGCTTTTGTATAGGTGATCATGTCATATGCACATAAAGAGAGTTTTATTTCTTTGTTTCTGTTTTGGATGCCTTTTCTTTTCCTTTCCTTATTGTAGTATCTGGTACTTCTAGAACATTGCTGTAAAAAGTTGTTAGAGCAGATATCCTTGCCATGTTCCTGCCCAAAAGACTGTCCCTATCTTTCTCTGTTAAGTAGGATCTTAGCTTTGGTTTGTTTTTTTTTTTTTTCTTTCAGAGTTTATAGATTCTTTTTTATCAGATTGAGGAAGTTCACTTCTATTTTAAAGTGCTATGAATTTTTATCTTAGCACATTTATCTCACTTGACTAGCAATGTGTGCTGAATTTTGTCAGGTTCTTTTATGTACTTAATGAAATGATCTTAAATTGTTCTTATCTGTGTTTTTCTTCAATTATACATATTGATTTGGGGGGAGGGGTACAGCCCGTGCAGCTTATTGGATGTTCTCGAATAAGGTATTAAAGGCAGGCCATGCTTGTAAAGACAGAATCCTAACCACTAGGCTACCAGGAAATTCCCCAGATTGATTTTTGAGTGTTAAACGGAAACAACCTGGGATAAACTCTAATGGAACATTCTTAAAAAAAACTTATTTATGACTACTCTGAGTCTTCATGGCTGTGTGCAGGCTTTCTCTAGCTGCAGTGAGCGGGGGCTGCTCTCAAGCTGCAGTGTGGAAGCTTCACGTTGCAGCGCCTTCCCGCTGCGGAGCACAGACTCTAGGTGCACGAGCTTTAGCAGTCGCGGCGCTCAGGCTCAGTAGCTGTGCCACAGGCGTGTGGCTGCAGCATGGGTGACCTTCCGGAGCCCTTGCTGCTGCACTGGCAGGTGGGTTCTTAACCACTGCACCACCAGGGAATCCTCACGGTATTATTCTTTTATGTAACATTGGCATATTACTGGATTTGTGCTAAAATTTTTGTTAAGAATGTCTTTAATAATAACAGATATTGTCCTATCAATTTACTTTCTTATAGTATCTCTGTCTCATTTTGGTAGCAGTAACATTGACTTCATGGAATGAATTAAAAATTACTTCATCTTCATTTTTCTGCAAGTGTTTATGTAGAATGGGTTTGATTTTGCCTGTAAATGTGGCTCAGTGGTAAGGAATCCACCTACCAATGCAAGAGACGCCAGAGATGCAGGTTTGATTCCTGGGTCGGGAAGATCCCCTGGAGGAGGAGATGGCAACCCACTCCAGCATTCTTGCCTGCAGAATCCCATAGAGAGAGAAGCCTGGTGGGCTACAGTCTGTGGGGTTGCAAAGAGTCAGATGTGGCTGAGCAACTGAGTGTGACATGGCATGATGTAGAATCTTTCAGTGAATTGATATGGGCCTGGTATTTTGTTGGTAGGAATGTTTTTAACTGCAAATTAAATTTCTTCAGTAGGTATATGGCTGTTTACATTATGTATTTAATCTTGAGTGAGATTTGCTAGTTTAAGATTTTGTCCATTTCATCTAACTTGTTAAATTTATGGGCATATAGTTGTTTGTAATATTCTTTCTTTCTTCTTTCTCTCTCTCTCTTTTCTGAAGGTACTGGAGCACTATTCTTTCTGATATTGATGGTTTATATCTCTTTTCTGTTCTTATATGTCTTGCAAGGGATTTATCAATTTTGTTAATCCACTTAGAGAACCAGCTTTGGATTTCGTTGATAATTTCTATCATTTGTCTGTTTTCTATTTCTAACATTTCTGCTCTTTAGTAGGATATATCCTTTCTCCTGCTCATTTTTGCTTCATTTGCTCTTATTTTTTCCGTTTCTTAAAGTGGAATCTGATGTAACTTGTTTGAAACCTCTCCTTCTTCTAAGATAGTTGTTTTAATGCTCTAGAAAACTCTATTTTGGCTGAAACCACAAGTCCCAATTAGAATTTAAGCCTGACAATACTTATCATCTTCCTTTAACGAGAATATTGTTATTATTTGAGTAAGAAATTTTCACTTATTCCCAATACCATTTAGTTCAGTCACTCAGTTGTGTCTGACTCTTTGCAACCCCGTGGACTGTAGCACACCAGGTTTCCCTGTCCATCATCAATCCCGGAGTTTACTCAAATTCATGTCCGTCAATTCAGTAATGCCATCCAACCATCTCATCCTCTGTCTTCCCCTTTTCCCTCATGCCTTCAGTCTTTCCCAGCATCAGGGTCTTTTTCAGTGAGTCAGTTCTTCGCATTAGGTGGCCAAAGTATTGGAGCTCCAGCTTCAGCATCAGTCCTTCCAATGAATATTCAGGACTGATTTCCTTTAGGATGGACTGGTTGGATCTCCTTGCAGATCAAGAGACTCTCAACAGTCTTCTCCAAAACCACAATTCAAGAGCATCAATTCTTCAGTGCTCAGCTTTCTTTATAAGCCAACTCTCATATTCATATTTGACTACCAGAAAAACCATAGCTTTGACTAGATGGACCTTTGTTGGCAAAGTAATGTCTCTGCTTTTCAATATGCTGTCTAGGTTGGTCATAACTTTCCTTCCAAGGAGTAAGCATCTTTTAATTTCATGGCTGCAATCACCATCTGCAGTGATTTTGGAGCCCCCCAAATAAAGTCAGCCACTGTTTCCACTGTTTCCCCATCTGTTTGCCATGAAGTGATGGGAGCTAATGCCACGATCTTCGTTTTCTGAATGTTGAGCTTTAAGCCAACTTTTTGACTCTCCTCTTTCACTTTCATCAAGAGTCTCTTTAGTTCCTCTTCATTTCTGCCATAAGGGTGGTGTCATCTGCATATCTGAGGTTATTGATATTTCTCCTAGCAATCTTGATTCCAGCTTATGCTTCATCCAGCCTAGCATTTTGCATTCTCTTCAGTTCTTTTTTTACAGTTCTTTCTAATTTCAGAATCTGGGACACATTTTCCAGGTATTTAGTTAACTGAAGCTTCTCTAAAAAAGGTTCAAGATATCCTTAAGGAAATAAAATATTCTTGGAAAATTCAAAAGAATTGCATGAAATATCAAAGCAAATATAGGAATCTGTACTCCCTGTAATTAAATTTATATTAAAATGTAAATGATTTAATTTTTTACTGTCAAATTTAAATAGACCATATTGGATAAAACAGTCAGTTGCTTTGGGGGAACTTTAAAATTTTGGATATAATATCAAACATATAGCAAACCTGCATTAGTAATAACAGGAATTCTTTTATACCCTTTGCTCGATTCTTCAATTGTTTTCCTCTTATGCAATTGATTTCTGCAGAGTATACCTTCAGACTTGATGTTGAAGATGGAGTGGGAATTCCCCAAATCCCTGTACATCCCATTGGATATAATGATGCAGAAATATTATTACGGTATAGTTTTCTAGTTGTATTTGAGAATAAGATATATTACACTAAACATCTATTTTCTCTTATAAAAGGTTTTATAAGCTATGTTAAAAGTGAAGTCTTGTATCAGAATTGACTCCTGAAGTAGGAAATATAGAACACATCTTTTGTTTCCGTAAGAAAAGAGCAATTTATTAAATAAGAATAAGAAAACATTCTTGTATTTGCTGCAAATGAAAGTCTCAAAAGGAAAAACTATGTCTAAAGATAAAAATGTTGACTTGAGATTTTTCAAGTAGTTAGATTATCTTAGATATTTGTATTTGACCTGCATTTCAAAAATGTGGTGATGCCCACAACTCATTGGATGTGTAAACTTACACCAGTTACCCAATCTTTCTCCGATTCAGGTTCCTTCTCTGAAATGAAGACAGAACTAGTTTCTGCCTGATAGAATTATTATGAATAGATGAAATCATTATATAAATATCACAGGAAAAACATTCAGTCAGTGTTTGCTATTACTGTATTGTATAACTATTGGTTCCTTTTCAGATTTCCTAATGTCTATTTTTTGTTTAATGTATGTGCAAATGCAATTCAGTAATTGTTTTTTGAGTGGCTACTATGTAACCAGCAGCTTTTCTAAAAATTAATTTCTTCTTGTTAATTTCATATGTTTAGGATTGCTTGAACCTAATGCTTCTCCATGTAAATAATTAAAGTCAGAAGCAAAGAGGCTGATGCACTCATGTTTCCCATTTCTCCTCACTATTTCGGTTGTTTTTTCCTTAGCTCTTTTGGGAGGCTGTGCTGTGAAGCACATGGGATCTTAGTTCCTCAACCAGGGCTTGAACCCAGGCCCAGGCAGTGAGCGGCCAGCTCATAGCCTCTGGACCGCCGTGGAATTCCTCTCCTTAGCTCTTACTACTAGCATATCAACATTTCACTTATGTATCTCAGTTACGGTTCTCTCGCTAGGATGTAAGCTCTGCAAGGGAAGGAAATTTTACACTTCCGAGCACTTAGTAAATCCTCAATATATATTTGTTAAATGTCTGAATCAAACCTCATCAGCTTACTTTGTGATTTCTTGTAGAAATTGTGATGCTCAGCCTTTTTTTCTGTCATCTTCATTTTCTCTTGACAGCTATTTGGGAGGAATTGCTTCACCAGATGAGAGCTGGAAGGGAGGTCTTAACGTGAGTTACAACATTGGGCCTGGCTTTACAGGACACGGTTCTTTCAGGTAGTTTTATGTTACTTTTGTATCCTAGTAAAAGTTTACATATTTAATGGAAAAATGTCAGGATAAGTGTTCTGCCAGTTTTGTTTTGCTTATCTTTTTTTCTCATTTTTCATAGTGAATAATTATCATTTAGAAGTACTTAGAGTTTCCCTGGTGGCTCAGATGGCAATGCAGGAGACCTGGTTTCAATCCCTGGGTTGGGAAGATCCCCTGGAGAAGGAAATGGCAACCCACTCCAGTATTCTTGTCTGGAAAACTCCATGGACACAGGAGGCTGGGAGCCTCCAGTCCAAGAGGTCTGCAAAGAGTTGGACATGACTGAGTGATTAAGCAAAAGAATTACTTATGGGATGATGTATTAAATTCTTCTTCCAACAGGGATATCACAACATTGGTTTTTTACAACTCAAAAATTGCTACACCTGAGTTACAAGTTTAACATTTTAACTTTTCTCTCTTTTTTTCTGAAGTATTTGTTTGGCTGTGGCAGGTCTTGGTTGCGGCATATGGTACTGTCCCTGACCAGGGACTGAGCTAGGGCTCCCTGAACTGGGAGCGTGGAGTCTCAGCCACTGGACCACCGGGGGAGTCCCTTAACTTCCCTCTTTACCTAACGTTTTTGAATAGCTCTTCAGATAGCTGTCAAAATGCTATGCATGTGAAGCACTAGCTTAACTTAAAGGAGTAAAAGAGAAGAGAGACAGGCTCCAGCCTTTTTATTGATCACTTCCTGTGTGTGTGGGTTAAAGAAGTTAAAATGGGTATGCACATAACTCTTATAAGGCTCAATACACTTCTTTTAGTTATTATTGTTATCAACCCATGATAGCACCTTTGAGGAGGCATGATCATAGAATATGTTTCATTGAGCTTAATTTTACAGGAAGAATAAGTTTTCCAGTGGATCAAGTTAGGCAGGAAATGTCAGTGGCAGAGAGCAGCTTGTCCAGAGTTGTAGAACGTCATGGCATGATCAGAACTTTAAGTACTTTGATTTGCTTGAAAGGTAGAGAGGAAGGGAAACTTAAAAACTGATGAATCACAGAAAATATAGCTGTTTTTATTAAGACAAAATTAAGTCAGTCTGGTTCACTAGAAATTTACTTAACAATATGAAATTGTATTGAGAATGTCTTTTAATTTCTATTAAAAGCTTTATTTTAGAATTTTTAAATTATTGCTGCTGACAAGTGTTCAGCCATGTCCGACTTTTTGCAACCCCAAGGACTGTACCCCGCCAGCCTCCTCTGTCCATGGGATTTTTCCAGGCAAGAATACTGGAGTGAGTTGCCATTTCCTTCTCCAGGGGATCTTCCCAACACAAGGATCAAACCTGGGTCTCTTGCATCTGCTACATTGGCAGACAGATTCTTTACCATTAGCACCACCTGGGAAGACCGTTAAAGTATTAGGAGTTCAGCTTTATTTTATAGGAATTTTAGAAATATTTTTATGTAAGTGCTTATTTATCTCTGTCTCTCAATTAGAATGGACTTCTTTTAATATGAGACTTTATTATCTAATTATTAATATTCTCTCGAGGTACACAATGAAAGATATATGCCTTTCTGATTCATGAACAGAAACATACAAACACAGAGAAATCAATAAACACATAGCTACAGTCACAGTTCAAGAGTAAGCTCAGAAACAGAACGTCTCCCTGGTGAAGATATTAAAAAGCTGTCCATCTTCACCATGAGCAAAAATCCCTATTTGATTTGAACTCAAAATGGGCAGATACACAATTTTTTAAAAAATAATTGCTAAAAACAAGACTCAGTGTCATTTCTCATCTAAGAGATGTTAATAATAATGTATTGATCAACTTATAGAGATTACCAAATGATAAGACCTGAAACCAAATTCTTTACCATTGCCACCACAAATGGGGTTTAACTTCTCTGCTGTAAGCAAACTAGAAACATAAATAAAACACAGAATCAGTAGAAAAAAATAAGTTGGAGATACAGAGCTTCAGCCAAGTTAAAACTTTATTGCTTCTTGGAATGTACATCTGAGAGTCAAGGAAGATGTGTCTGGGTTTAAGCTGCCCATTCTTGGCTCTCCAAGAAGAATCCATTGTACATCTCAGTGGGACTTCCAGAACTGATAAAGGATGATTTTTTTTTTAACTAAAACCATAATTCTCATACAAATGCAAAATGAGTTTGTGTAAAAATTTTATTGAATGCGCTCAAGGGAACCCAAAAGGAGTTAAAAGCTGGTTCAAAGGAGAATTCAAAGATGATATAAAAAGTGAGCTCCTTAGGAATGCTGCAATAAATATGCTTAATAGCTGAAAAACTGATTTCTTCCCCATTAGGAAAGGAAAGTTTATGAGAGAAATTGTACATTTCAGTAGACATGAATTATTTGTTTTACCAGATTTCCACAAGTTAAATTCTGTCTCTGTAGTGTTTTTAAATAGTCTTATCAAACAAAGTCTTTGATAGGCAGAAGTAACTGTGATATGTGAGCTGAGTTTGTTTTCAGATTTCTCCTGTATTTCCCTATATAAGAGGATATTCATTCCTTTGTACAAATATTTATTGAGCATTTACTGTACCCTGGCACCATTCTGGGCACTGGGGATTCAGCAGTGTACAAAACAGGCAAAAACCCCTACCATCTGGAGTTTATATTCTTGAATTCAGTTTATTTGGAATGTAATGAATTTGAAGTGATAGTAGGACATTATGGGCCATTATGTGTAATTTAATCTTATAGGCACCATCCCTTTAGTGATTAACTGGTAATAAAATACAACATGTTCTTCCCTGTAACAAGGCGGGGAAGGAAAAGGCCCGTCTGAATCAAATTGCCCCCAGGACAGGTCTTGTGATGGTGCCAGACTGGAGGCTCAGGTTTTGGAAGGTTCAGATACAGCACAGGGGTTCCTTGTGTCTGTAGGGCTACATCCCTGGCTGATGACATTGTCATTCAGATTCCTGGCAAGTCAAATTCCCTCAGCATAGAGTCCCAAATTGAAGATCAAATTCCTCTGGAAATCATTTCTGTCGATGGTAAAGCAGGAGATGCCCCAAAGTCAATCTCCCAAGTTGTCCAGAATTTCAGGAACTTCATTTGCAGAGCCCACAACGTTCTTGCTGACCCACTGGAAACCATAGCAGTACTTCCCTATGTAATTCTTTCAGGTACTTCTGGAGTCAGTGATACTAAACTCTAGAAAAATATAAAGATTAAAGATACGCAGATAGCTAGGTTATTTTCCGTTTATATTAAAATAGATTGTCTTCTCTCATTCCTCATTGTTAGAGCATTCTTTTATTTTCTTCATTTAATTACATATGTCAGTGAAGTTGCGTTTCTTACTAGTAGATCTTAGGCTCATATATTTAGAAACATGCTAAAGAATACTTTTGCTTTTTGCTGTTGATTTTTATCATTCAGAAGCAAAAATAAAATCTTTTACCAAATGTCTTAAAATGCAGAACAACACCCATTGATTAGTTTTCCTCTAAAGGCACTTTTTAGTTGAATACTATTCATGAATTATATACACATTCAGAATCACAATGTACTTTTTGGTAGGGAAACACCAGAATCTACACTTAACAATATACAGGATTTGATGTGTTAGTTCTTGCATTCAAAAGTAAACTAAAAAGTAGAAAGTTTTGGGGTTCGCTGTACACTTCCTATGAGCCTGCCATAGATTAAAAATTTTTGTTCCCCTCTGATAAAGCGGCTCAACATTTTCCCATGTCAGTTCGGCTTTATAAAATGTGAATGGCATTTTTTTTTTTAATCATTTTCTGATCTTGATTGTACTTTCCTGTGAATTCTGGTTTGGTTAATTACAATTGATGAATGAATATTTAAAAGGCAGGCCCAGATCAGAATCAACAGTGATGGCCTGGAACAGTTTCATCTTATAGCTGTCTTATACATTTTAGCAGGTGTTTCTCAAACTGCCATTTAACAATAGAGTTTATCATGTTTCTTGTAGGCAGCACTCAATCAGCTCTTTAACAGTATACTGATGGACCATTTTGATAATCTTCGAAAATGTTAACTGAATATCAGGAATTAATATTACTATAAAACAAATTAAAAATAAGCTTCTCTGGAGACTTCCTTGGTGGTCAGTGGCTAAGACTCTGAGCTCATGATGCAGGGGGCCCGGGTCCAGCCCCTGATCAGATCTCACATGCCATCACTAAGATCTGGTGCAGCCAAATGAATAAATATATATTTTGAAAATTAGGCTTCTTTGACCTTTAATAGATAATAGGCTCTCTCCCTTATTTTTGTAATTGTGTAGCATGTATTTAAAAAGTTTAGAATGAATACACAAGCTGTGTTTAATAATAGAATATTTTGAACTTTAAATATCAACAATAGAGCTATGAGGGAGGAAAAATATAAAATATTGATGTTTGGTTTTTAAAATTTGAATTTAATGTGCATGCTTCAGTACACGGGAGTAAGATGTTATGATATCTACAACTTACTTGCAAATGGCTCAACAATATTAACAATTATTTGAGTTTGTGTGGTGGGTATTTGGGAAGTTATTGCCCTGTTATACAATTTTCTGTACTTTTGAGATTTCTTATAATAAAACAGTGGAAGAAAGCTGCTAGACATAATGCTCCATGTGAAGTAATTTGTCCCCTTTGAAATTCTAGGAAGGTTAGAATGCATGTTTATAATATCAATAAAATCACAAGGATTTACAATGTAATCGGAACTATCAGAGGATCTGTGGAACCTGGTAAGTTGATGGATTATTGTAGATGTTTGGCTTTACAAGATTGCAAGAAGATTTTAGTCCACAGCTAATTTTTTTCTGGCTGATGTGAAATGACTAACTTTGAAAGAAAAAAGTATAATTCTAAAAGAAGACTCTACATTATGGTGTTCTTTTCTATGGGGAAACTCAAGAGGAAGTTTTTTTTTTTCTGATTAGAACATAACATTCTTAATATGCTTTATTTTTAGTACAAGTTTAGGTTCAGAATAAAATTGAGTACTAGGTACAGAGAGCTCACATGTAACCCCTGCTCCCCTCAAACCCCACGTGTAACATATGTACATGGTAGTACATTTATTAGAGGAAGTTTAATTTAAAATCATAAGTTGTACTCTTTATAAATGTATTCAAAGTTGAAGTTCTTTTGAACACATTTTTTCCCAGACAGATATGTTATTCTGGGAGGTCATCGGGACTCCTGGGTATTTGGAGGCATTGACCCGACCAGTGGGGCTGCTACTTTGCAAGAAGTTGCCCAGAGTTTTGGGAAACTGCTTGGTAGTGGTAAGTAGTGTTTCTGTGGTAGGTGGTGACAAAAAGTGACCGACTGAAACTTCCTTTGCTTTTAGACAGATATGCCTAGTTATGTGTGTTAACAATGATTACAGGCTGGAGACCAAGAAGAACTATCATTTTTGCCAGCTGGGATGCAGAAGAATTTGGACTTCTGGGCTCTACAGAATGGGCTGAGGTAAATAAGACAGAAGAGTTCTTGTTTTCTTGGTCAACAGGCAACAAATATTTATATCTCACAACTGAAGTGACTTAGCATGCATGCATGCATCAGAGAAGGAAATGACAGCCCACTTCGGTTTTCTTGCCTGGAGAATCCCAGGGACCGGGGAGCCTGGTGGGCTGCCGGCTATGGGGTCGCACAGAGTCGGACACGACTGAAGCGACTTAGCAGCAGCAGCAGGATAGTCACAGATAGGTTCCATTACCTAAAATGGTTTTAATTTTGATAAATACTCAAGAGAATTTAGGAATTAGAGTTTGTTTTTACTTTCAAAGCAGATTGACAAAACAGAATATCCTCTTAATTACTGGACTGTGAACAAATTTATTATTGTCAAAATATTTTAGTTTGTATTTGATTTGTAAAAAATCTATATGTTCAGCAAGTAGTTAAAACTGGCAGGCCGTTTCTGACAAATGACTTAACTATCTAAAAACGGATACAGATCCTTGGAGTTACTTTTCAACTTTCTGAAGTTTCTTTGGATTTCTTCTATCTAAGAAACATAAAGTGTTCTGTTATGGTGACTATACTCTATTATAATTTCACATTTATAGATTTGATACATAATTGTAAACATGGGTTTATTTTACCATTCATGAAAGTGCCTGCTTGTGGAGTGTAAGATGATAATTTTGTAAATTGACTTATTTTTTGCTTCAGCTATGATTAACTCTGTCACTGACTCTTGATAATTTAAGTGTCTCTCCTAGGCTCCCCTCTGTCATCCTCTTCCCTTAGCCTCTCTGTCCAGTATCTCTAAGTTCTTAAATGTGCAAGGTAAGCTCAGAAGGCAAGTGTGCCGCAAACAATTTCCCTCATCATCCTCTACTTTATAAGTCCAGATTTTATAGAATTGCTTTAAAGCATGTTATGTATTTCTTGCCATCTGTTGTTTCCTTCTGGCTCCTTTCCTCTTACTTTACTTTAAAATAATATGAATTAAATAAATATAGAAGTAAAATCACACACACACAGTTACTTGTATCACTTATGCTTTGTTCCATTTATATTGGGAAGTTTTATTATTATGCTGATATTGTAAATATGCATTTTGGAATAGACTTAACTTTAGGTGAATAATTTCTTAGGAATACATGCATGTATAAATATGTATTTCTGTTCCTATAATTTCAGTGGCTTAAAATGAAGATAAAATAAATCCAAGATATAATATGCCTTGCATTATTTTAAATACATGTGGGTTAAAAGACAGTTTTGATACTGTTTCTAGTTTTCTGCCAGATTCTTGATCACATTCAACAGCATCCTTACCTTCTTAAATATAGTTGAGGAATCTTCGTTATTTCTCCTGTAAGTCTGTTATAATGGGGACTGTGACTCATTTATCTATAGCAGAGTCAGCTGGCACCTGACCTATGCGGACAGCTACAGAGACAAGAATCCTCATTTGTGTAATAACCACTCACAGCTTTAAATGTTTTTATTGTGGTGTATTCTTATATGGTAGCAAGCTAGAGCGAGTAGAAAAGTCTCAGCATATTCTCACATGTGTGTGACACTAGCCTTCCTCTGCTTTATCTTATAGGGTGAGTGTGTCAGAGAGAGAGAGAGAGAAAGAATGTCTGGTTAGTCCTGTTGTCCATCCTCTCTCCCTCTAGTTTTTTTCTCTATTCCCTGCTTTTTTTTTGTTCTTTTTCTTCATCATGCCTTAAAAAAAGTTTTAGATAAATGGAAATTTTCAACTACTCACTTCAAATGATAAGTTTACATGGGTATATCCAGTCTCAGTGGATCTCACACTTCTATGTATGTAATGATTGCTAGAGATTCAGTTCAGTTCAGTCGCTCAGTCATGTCCGACTCTTTGTGACCCCATGGACTGCAGCACTCCAAGCCTCCCTGTCCATCACCAACTCCCAGAGTCCACCCAAAGCCATGTCCATCGAGTTGGTGATGCCATCCAACCATATCATCCTCTGTCATCCCTTTCTTCTCCTACCTTCAATCTTTCCCAGCATCAGTGTCTTTTCCAGTGAGTCAGTTTTTCACATCATTTGCCCAAAGTATTGGAGCTTCAACTTCAGCATCAGTCCTTCCAATGAATATTCAAGACTGATTTCCTTTAGAATGGACTGGTTGGATCTCCTTGCAGTCCAAGGGACTCTCAAGAGTCTTCTCCAACCCCACAGTTCAAAAGCATCATTCTTTGGCACTCAGCTTTCTTTATAGTCCAACTCTCATATCCATACATGACTATGACTACTATAAAAACCATAACTTTGACTAGACAGACCATTGTCAGCAAAGTGATATCTCTGCTTTGTAATAGCTGCCTAGGTTGATGATAGCTTTACTTCCAAGGAGTAAGCGTCTTTTAATTTCATGGCTGCAGTCATCATCTGCAGTGATTTTCAAGAAAAATAAGCTCTGTCACTGTTTCCATTGTTTCCCCATCTATTTGCCATGAAGTGATGGGACCAGATGCCATGATCTTAGTTTTTTGAATGATGAGTTTTAAGCCAGCTTTTTCAGTCTCCTCTTTCACTTTCATCAAGAGGCTTTTTAGTTCCTCTTCACTTTTCTGCCATAAGAGTGGTGTCATCTGCATACCTGAGGTTATTGATATTTCTCCTGGCAATCTTGATTCCAGCTTGTGTTTCATCCAGCCTGACATTTTGCATGATGTACTCTGCATATAAGTTAAATCAGCAGAGTGACAATGTACAGCCTTGACGTACTCCTTTCCCGATTTGGAAGAGCCTGTTTTTCCATGTCCAATTCTAACTGTTGCTTTCTGACCTGCATACAGATTTCTCAGGCTTGGATTACTGTGATTTTGAATGGTTTGCCTTGGAAATGAACAGAGATCATTCTGTCGTTTTTCAGATTGCACCCAACAACTGCATTTCAGACTCTTGTTGACTATGAGGGCTACTCCATTTCTTCTAAGGGATTCTTGCCCACAGTAGTAGATGTAATGGTCATCTGAATTAAATTCTAGAGATACCTTTTTAAAATTATAGATTTCCAGGCCTTACTTTGAGCAGTTGTTATTCAGTAGATCTGGGCTGGACCTGAAAATCTGTGAGGATTACCTTTTTATATTCCACTAATAGGGCTTCCCTCATAGCTCAGTTAGTAAAGAATCTCCCTACAATGCAGGAGTCCCTGGTTCAGTTCCTGGTTTGGGAAGATCTTCTGGAGAAGGAAAAGCCACCCCCTCCAGTATTCTGGTCTGGAGATTACCCCAGACTGCATAGTCCCTGGGATTGCAAAGAGTTGGACATGATTGAGCAGTTTTCACTCACCGTTCAGTTCAGTTCAGTTGCCCAGTCATGCCCGACTCTTTGCGACCCCGTGAACTGCAGCATGCCAGGCCTCCCTGTCCATCACCAACTAACTCCCGGAGTCCACCCAAACCCATGTCCATTGAGTCGGTGATGCCACCCAACCATCTCATCCTCTGTCGTCCTCTTCTCCTCCTGCCCTCAATCTTTCCCAGCATCAGGGTCTTTTCCAATGAGTCAGCTCTTTGCATCAGGTGGCCAAAGTACTGGAGTTTCAGCTTCAACATCAGTCCTTCCAATGAACACCCATAGGATGGACTGGTTGGATCTCCTTACAGTCCAAGGGACTCTCAAGAGTCTTCTCCAACACCACAGTTCAAAAGCATCCAGTCTTCAGCACTCAGCTTTCTTTATAGTCCAACTCTCATATCTATACACGACCACTGGAAAAACCATAGCCTTGACTAGACAGACCTTTGTTGGCAAAGTAATGTCTCTGCTTTTAATATATTGTCTAGGTTGGTCATAACTTTCCTTCTAAGGAGTAAGCGTCTTTTAGTTTCATGGCTGCAATCACCATCTGCAGTGATTTTGGAGCCCAGAAAAAGAAAGTCAGCCACTGTTTCCACTGTTTCCCCATCTATCTGCCATGAAGTGATGGGACCAGATGCCATGATCTTCGTTTTATGAATGTTGAGCTTTAAGCCAACCTTTTCGCTCTCCTCTTTCACTTTCATCCAGAGGCTCTTTAGTTCCTGTTCACTTTCTGCCATAAGGGTGGTGTCATCTACATATCTGAAGTTACTGATATTTCTCCCAGCAGTCTTGATTCCAGCTTGTGCTTCCTCCAGCCCAGCATTTCTCATGATGTACTCTGCATATAAGTTAAATGAGCAGGGTGACAATACACAGCCTTGATGCACTCCTTTTCCTATTTGGAACCAGTCTGTTGTTCCATGTCCAGTTCTAACTCTTGCTTCCTGACCTGCATACAGATTTCTCAAGAGGCTGGTCAGGGTGGTCTGGTAAACCCATATCTTTCAGAGTTTTCCACAGTTTATTGTGATCCACACAGTCAAAGGCTTTGGCATAGTCAAAAAAAGCAGAAATAGATGTTTTCCTGAAACTCTCTTGCTTTTTTGATGATCCAGCGGATGTTGGCTATTTGATCTCTGGTTCCTCTGCCTTTTCTAGAACTAGCTTGAACATCTGGAAGTTCACGGTTCACGTCTTGTTGAAGCCTGGCTTGGAGAATTTTAAGCATTACTTTACTAGCATGTGAGATGAGTGCAATTGTGTGGTAGACTGAACAGTCTTTGTCATTGCCTTTCTTTTTCTTCACTCTCAGGGCATCAGGGAACTGTACTCTGAAAATGCTTTTGCCTCAGGGCTCACTGCTATTGCTATAAACAGTAACTAAGCATCATAATGTTTTTCTTGTTTTAAATGTATCAGTGTTGTCAACCAATCAATTAACAGCATTTTCTCAGAAATTATTGTCAAAAGCATGGGTTTTATAATTATTTTGTTTATATTCCCACAAAATGCTGTGAGTTAAGTAACAACTTTGCTTCAACTATAGGAGAATGTTAAAACACTCCAGGAGCGAAGCGTTGCTTATATCAACTCAGATTCATCTATAGAAGGTAAATTTTATTTTTAATTGTTATTAAATAGCAATAGTATACCATCATTTAAGTCTGTACATTCATTTTGTAAACCAAGGTTACCCTCTTCCTATGAGATACCTCAATACCTTCATTTTTCATTTTACTAGAGAGAAAATCATTATAATTCAAATGAATCAGTGTGATTCATAACTAAATGATTGATCCTAATTTCTTTATGTTTACTATTTGCCTATTTTGAATTACTAGTATTCAGCAGCATTGATGGGGAGAGTTTGGGGGAGAATGGATAAATGTGTATGTGTGGTTGACCATGTTTGCTGTCCACCTGAACTGTCGCAACATTGTTACTTGGCTTTAAAATAAGTTTGTTTTTTTTTAAAGAATATTTTTTTATTAAAAACACTATGTGTTTTGAAGATATGAGATATTTTAGAGGGTGGTTAAACTTTGTATTGAATAACATTGAATTACTTGAGGTGCCAAAAAAAGGAAAAGAAAATCTCTATTATGTCATTATATCTTCATGTGGAGATAGTAAAAGGATTGGACTAAAATATTTGAGAAGAAATATTTTACAGAATATTTTATACAGAAATACTTCCTGAGTGTAATGAAACAGATTTGAAGGGAGCAAAATCTACACACTTCCTTTTGACTCTAGTATGTGACATTTGTATCTCTAGGCTTTGTATTATTATTTCTAGATAAATGTCAGCGCACGCTTACTAGCTACTGACACGCTCTGGTCTAATGTCTGCTGTATGCTATTGTACTAAACGAATGAGGGCATTCCCTGGGGTGGTCCAGTGGTTAGGACGCCATGCTTACGCTGCTGTGGGCCTGGGTTTGATCCCTGGTTGGGGAACTATGAATGAAGAGAATGAATACTGTGGCCTTACCCCTTCCTTTACCAGAGCCCCCCTAAGTGATACTGCCTTAGTGAAGAATGACTCACTTACTGTGGGAGCTGCCGCCTTAGCAAACTCCAGTGTCCCGAGTGTGTCCTGCAGCCTCTCTCGCCAATGAAGAATTATTTCCATCCTATTTTTGTTGTTAATGTTGTCTTAAATAATAGTCTTTATTTTTACACAAGGCACTGCAAAATGGTGCAGTTCCCCATGGGTGACTTGGAGCTAGAAATTCCATCCTGAGTGTGAAAGTGTTAGTCACTCAGTCGTGTCTGACTCTTTGCAACCCCATGGACTGTAGCCCACCAGTCTCCTCTCCATGGAGTTCTCCAGGCAAGAACACTGGAGTGGGTTGCCATTTCCTTCTCCATATTTCCACCCTATTTTTAATGCTCTGGGAATGATGCGTTCAATGTGAAGTTTATAGTATCTTGTTTGTACTTGGAAAATAAAGTTAGAATTAAATATAGATTGGAGTTTCATTTGGAAGTAGTAAAATACTTTATGTGTCTTGTGTATTTTTCAGGTAATTACACTCTCAGAGTTGACTGTACACCCCTTCTTCATCAATTGGTGTATAAACTGACAAAAGAGGTATGTAGTAGAAGTGTCTTAATTTTTTCTGATGGACAGTAAATAACTTTTGTTTTCTAAATTGGTGATACTTAGAGTGGAGAAAGGAACAGAGAGTATATGTTTATAGTTCAATTCAGTTCAGTTCAGTTGCTCAGTCGTGTCTGACTCTTTAATGAGGGTAATAAAAAATGTTTGTGTGTGTATCCCTCCATAAGTTCTTACAGTTCCCAACTAGAAACCTGAGGTCATGTAGCTTATTAAAACCCATTAAATTCCAACATGGTTTAAACACAGACTTTCTGAAATTAACTGCTCCTTTTCACCCCACCTGCCCTGCAAAACCAGGACTCATTGACAATTTCAAGCTCAGCTCTTTAATGTCTGTCTGCTGTTCTAAGGCCTCATTGTAGACCGTCTTGGACAATTTTAAGTACATGGCCAGGTTACTAACAAGTACAAATTATAAATGAATAGGAGTTTGAGCTGGGATTTTTTTCCCCTGCCATTTGCAAAAGCATATTTTTCTATAAAGAGTATAATACACAAATGTTCATGTAGATAAAGGTGGAAGTTGATGTGAAATAACATGTGGTTAAATATTGGCAAAAATGTAATTGTTCTGTCTCTTTTCTTAATATTTGACTTATCTTTTCAGATCTCCAGCCCTGATGATGGTTTTGAGAGTAAATCTCTTTATGAAAGCTGGTTAGAAAAGGACCCTTCGTCAGAAAGTAAAACTTTGCCTAGGTAAATCATTTGTATGCATGTTTTCTATCGCAGGATCAGTTGAGTTCCCCTTTGCTCCTTGTTTCTCCAGACATGCAATTCTCAGATGTCTCAATGATTTGAGAATATTTTTGCAAATATTTAGTAAAAGATTATTAGGTATTACTTTGCATTCTTGTATAAAATTACATTCAGGTATGTATTAAATAAGGGCTTCCCAGGCAGACACCCTGCCAAAAGCAAGTTTGATCTCTGAGTTGGGAAGATCCCCTAGAGGAGGAAACAGCAGCCCACTCCAGTATTCTTGCTTGGAAAATTCCATGGACAGTGGAGTCTGGCGAGCTACAGTCCATAGGGTCACAAAGAGTCAGGTATGGCTGAGCACATGAATTATATGTGTTAAATATATCAATAAATATAACTTCAAATGGTTATGACGAAGTAAAAAAAGATGATGGATTATTTCTTTCTAAATTTATTAAGGTGCATTATCAGCAGCCACCAAGTTATGTCTTTACCTGTAGTTAGTTTAGAATTTATTAAGAATTAATTTTTACTTCTCATTTATACAGCAGCTGTCTTGCGCTTATTTTGTATTTATATTTTTTTTCAACTGCTATGCTATTTCTAAAACCAGCTGTTGGTGACAATTGATACCAAATAAAGCTTGTGAAAGTTAAAATGTATCTTCATTATGTTTTATTTGCTTATTCAGAAATAAGAAAAACACAAAAGCAAAAGATTAAAAAACATCCCAAGGTCTCAATCTCAGAAAAACATCTAATAGTTTTGAAGTATATGGTTAGGTTCTTAATGTCTACATGATTTTATATTCTGTTTTACTGATATCATTTTGAGTGAAAATCTTCTATGTCATTACATTATATACAAATATATATGTATGTATATAGTGGCTTAATTATATGCAAAGAAATGTAATTAGATTTATTTCTGAAATATACTAGGGCACATTTAGAGTCTTCATGATCTTCAATGTAGACTTTCTCATGGCAGTTTTCATACTACACCACAGTTCTCTGAGGGCAGAGATCATATCTTATTATTTGTTTTTCCCTCAAAAAATACCATGAATGCTGAGGCCATAGTTACCAGGTTGCCAAATTTGGTGTCACTGCCCAACTCTGGTTGTAGTCAGTGCAGATTTATAGTTTTATCATAGGTAAAACAGATGTAATAGGAAAGTTCCTTTTTTTCCACATTTTAATCAACTTTATTTTCTAAATTTTAAAATAAAGTTTATTTGTTATTATTTTAAAGAATAAAATAAAAAATTGTTTCATTGTTTAAAATCAGCATATCGTCAAGGTATTGTTGTCGTCGTTTAGTTGCTAAGTCTGGTCCGACTCTTCGCAACCCCATGGACTGTAGCCCGCCAGGTGCCTCTGTCCATGAGATTTCCCAGGCAAGAGTACCGGTTGTGGGTTGCCATTTCCTACTGCAGGGGATCTCCATAGGAAAGTTTTCTTGAGGGTGGTATACCTTTTTTAATTTTTGTAAAGGTACTATACAGTTCATTGAAGTTGTTGGGACAGGATTCATTGTCCCATCTATTTACATTATCTATTTTTGCATTTATTTCTTCATGTGTGTGTTATATTTTACATTTAGAATTAGCAAGCTGGGATCTGGAAGTGATTTTGAAGCTTATTTTCAGAGACTTGGGATTGCTTCAGGAAGAGTCCGTTACACTAAGAATGTGGTAAGCCATTTTCTTTGGCATTCTCCAGGCAAGAACACTGGAGTGGGTTGCCATTTCCTTCTCCAGTGCATGAAAGTGAAAAGTGAAAGTGAAGTCGCTCAGTCGTCTCTGACTCTTAGCGACCCCATGGACTGCAGCCCACCAGGCTCCTCCATCCCTGGGATTTTCCAGGCGAGAGTACTGGAGTGGGGTGCCATTGTCTTCTTGTTTTGGATACATGGCTCTTAATCCACATTCTTTTTGTTAGGAATTCTGTCATTTAGTTGTTGGGCACCAGGCACTGTGCCCTGGGAAGAATGCCAGGGACAGAGTTAGACTGCAGGCCCCACTGTAGATAGACTGAGAAATAATTTGTGTTATTTTGTGAATGTTCACTGCCAGGGTTATTCAGTGGAGTGTAATTGACAGAGTAATGCCAGGTGCTTAGCTGGTTACCACTGCCAGGAGGTTTGCGTCCTTCTTCTGATGCAGGTGTTGTTGGAAAATTTAATTCTTTTCTGATCTGCCCCATTGCATCTCAAGCACACTGATGGTATGCAAGTATATGAGTTATTCAAACCTATATACCATTTTTGTCTATGTAGTAAGTTATGTCATAAGTCATGCTGAAGATTACATCAGTACACTTAGGTTTGTCAAAGATTTTACTAATTTTCTGATAAGTGCAATACACCAATATCATGCTTGTCTAGAATACATATCCCTTGCAAATTTGACTCTCCAGAATACAACTAAGAACAGGGAAGTAAGCGAAAACAGCTGCAGAATAACCCAAAATAAGTGCATAAATCGGTATACTGCTACTCGTTACACTTCATTCATAAGAGATGTACTTTTGGGAATTCCCATCAATCAGCCCCATGCATCCCCTGCAGGGTGCACAGGTTAGATTCTTGGTCGGGGAATAAAGATCCTACATGCCATGTGGCACAGCCGAAAATTTTCTTTTAAAAATCAAAAGACAAAAACAAAAACTCACCACACTGTACACTTAATGCTGATGAATGTTATTAAATTACACCTCATTAAAGCTCCCTTTAAAAAAAGAAAAGAAAGGCACTTTACCCTCTTTCAAAGCCTGTTCACTTTTATACTCTGTCATCATTCTAAACAAAGTGATCTAGTTTCTAAGAAAATGCGGATTAAAAGCATAATGTTAGGTAAATGGAAGGAGATAGATACAGGGATTCCTTTCAGTGATATTAAAAACAATAAGAATGATAGGTTTATGTCAAAGAAGCAGATAGGTAAGCTAATGTTAAGAAAAACAGATCTAAGTAGTCAAAAATATTTACATAGAGTTCCACCCTGTAACAATTTGTTTATAATGATAATCCTTAATTTTTTAACAAAGATTAGGTGGCATGTGGATATACATTGCTTGGGAATGCAGGCGAAGGGCTTAAATGTACAGCTGACCTTTAAACAACTCAGGAGACAGGGGTTTTAACCACTGGAGAAGTTGAAAATCATATGTAACTTTACATTTGGGATCCTGTCGTACTATAGTACGTATTTATTGAAAAAAAAATCTGTGTATAAGTGAACCCCTGCAGTTCAAACCCATGTTGTTAAAGCGTCAACTGAATAACCCTCCAGTTGTTATCAGTAACTGAGCTGCACAGAACCTTTCATTCTCAATCAGTTGACAGATAATTTCTAACTGTGCTGATATTCAATTTGAGTATGTACTCCTTAATTGTCAGCAAAGCAATGAGGAAAATTTTCAAGAAGCAGTATTTTGAATGAAGATTATATGAATTACTAAGTGAATAAAGGTAAAATTTTAAGTTGGTGAACATTTCATGGTGAAGTTTTAGTGAATTAGTCTTAAGTTTTTCCTTCATTGTGATGAAACTCAGGGTACCATAGGGTTATGTTTTTTAATGGAAGCATTTTATAATTCCATAAAATATTATCATTTGAATATTTAATATTTTTCTGTACTTGATCCCTCCCCACCTTTTTGTTTTTCCAGAAAACAGATACTTACAGCAGCTATCCAATGTACCATACGATTTATGAGACATTTGAGTTGGTAGAGAAGTTTTATGACCCCACATTTAAAAAGCAGCTTGCTGTGGCTCAGCTACGAGGAGCGTTGGTTTATGAGCTGGCAGACGCTAAAGTCATTCCTTTCAATATTCAAGACTATGCGAAAACTTTGGAAAACTATGCAAGGAGTATCTATAATTCATCCAGGAAACATGAGCAAGCATGCAGAAGCCACGGGGTATCGTTTGGTAAGAAATGGTTGGGCAGGTATTTTACAGTCATCAGGTCAGAGCTTTAAAATGTCATCTCCTGTCACCAGTGCATACAGCTTCATCCTAGAATTCACCCCCGCTTCATTCACCATCCTGACTTCTAGACAAAGAACTTCAAACACCTCTTAAACAGTGCCGTTTAGTTTGCTATGTGTCAGAGGAATCCATTGTGCTAAGTTTGTGCTGCAAACACTGGGCTGATAAATATTTTCCCTATATTGCTGCCTTTAAAAATGCTTTTATTGTTACAGGTACAATACTATTATAGTGTATCAATATTACAGAAAGATGGGGAAGTAGAGAAAGCCACAAATTCCGCTACATATATGTATTATAATTACTACCATTATTGTTACAGCATTTACCTATTAGTGTTTTCCTACATGGAGGATTTTTTTACATAGTTTTCAGCATTCCTTCCTTTTCTGTCTTGCCTTTTTGTGCTTGCTGTTTCACACCAAGTCTCTCTTGTGAAGCAGTGATGCAATTTATTATAGCACAGAGTAGTGTAGGAGCATTAAGCATTGTGTCTTGAAAGTAGTTTCCTGGCTCAGATACTGGCTCTAATATTATGTAGAGTCCAGCTGAGAGGCAGATTAAACAGTTGCAGCAGAAGGACTGTGTACAAAGTTGACGGAGAGATGGATATACAGTTCTCTACATCCTGGTTATCAACTCACTGTCAGACCTTGGGAAAGTTATTTAACACCTCTACTGTCCATTTTATTGTGAATAAAATAGGAAAATATGTTTCCAAGATTGTTGTGGAGATTCACGTGGTTGGTACACAGAAATAATGGTGACTGACAGTGCTCATAATGTTAGCTATTATTACTGTTTTATTGTAACCATTCTCTTTTACTATTCTGTGAGTACATATTCTTTGTATATATCAAAGTGAACAAACACTGAGTGTTTACTGTGTACCGAGTGCTCTGTTACTTCCTGGAAGATAGAAGTTTAAGACATAGTCATTGTCCTCACGGAGCTTATATTCTCATGGAGAAGGAGAAGCCCAAACACAGGAGATAAGCTGTTAGAGGGATACTCGGAGAGTGCTACAAGGGTCCTGAAAATGAGTACTGGATGGTCAGTAATGGCTTCTGAATATAATCACGTAGCAATTAGTAATCTTCGGAAAGAGGATTAGCAGAAATACTAAGATCTAGAAGCTGAAGCAAAGGAAAATTTAGAGAAGGGAGCTTGCATCCTGATGGCTGTACAGTCACCGCAGCGATGGGGAAGATGAAGAGGTGAAGCGAGGGACGGCGGAGCCTGAAGCAGGGTGGGCGTTCGGAGCCCTGTGGCTGTCCAGCACCTATTTCTCTTCATAAACGCCCCAGTCTCCTTCTGGTGCATTAGCCTTTACTAATTTTCATTATGTACAGTCCAGCTGAGAGGCAGATTAAACAGTTGCAGCAGAAGACTGTGTACAAAGTTGACGGAGAGATGGATATACAGTTCTCTACATCCTGGTTATCAACTCACTGCATTTTCTTACGTTCCTAAGACTCTACTAAAACTGCTCTTTCCAAAGGCTTCATTTACTTGTGCCACTAAATCCTAGGGACACGTTTTGATTTTTATCTATTAATATTTTGACTTTTGTGTTTCATTTGAAATTTAAAGTTTCTTCAACACTCTTTTCCCTTAGCTTTCATAATATCTATTAGGTTGTTTGATTTGTACATAATATTAAAAGCAGCAACAATAATTGAAGGCCAAAAAAAGACCTTATTTCTTCTACTGAATGTACTTATACTGAATGCGTTACTTACTAGCTTTGTAGTCTCACAGAGATCCTATGTTTGGAGCTGTAATACTTTATCTATAAAATGAATATTGACTCCCCTGCATCCTAAGATTAATGCAAGAAGCAAATCAATAATGTATGGTAGTGTCCAGTTTAGAAAAGATGGAAAATGATGAACAGGTTGTTATTAAAAATATGATACACTTTCCTAATTCCTTTTCTTAGAAATTTTGTGAACTAAAGATTGATCAGACCAAACTGGACCCCAGTTCTCAGAGTTTAAATGTATCAGCTTGTCTGTCACAGGTTGCCTTAAATAAGATCTTAAATGTACTACTTAAAAACTAAAAATGACATTATTTTATTCTGTAATAATTATAGGAATGAAGCTCATTTATAGTGTCTGGCATATAGTTGTCCCAATAAATAAGTATTGAAAGAAGTAAATGAATGCTGAGTTTCTGATAAATTGAGTTTTTATGTCCTAGATTCTTGAAATTTGTTATTTCCTTCAGAACCAATTTTGCCATTTTCAATTTTATACCTTACGTCTTTGTTACAAGATATCCTAATACATTCCAAGGATCTGCAAGAAGACTCGGTAGAAAAATAGTTTCAAAACCTATTGAGCAAGCTAGCATGGGGACGGTGGGAAAGTGAAGCTGAAATATGAAGCACTGGTGCTTAATAATTTCACCTCTGTTCTTCTGTTTTTTAAGAGTCCTTATTTTCTGCTGTGAAAAACTTCTCAGAAGCCGCTTCAGATTTCCACAGAAGACTTTCACAAGTTGATCTGAATAAGTAAGTTTCAAATGTAAAGCTATCTACTGTTTTTAAAAGCAATGTGGTTAGTGGAATGAACTGTGTGCCCTCATAGAAGCATTCAATTCAGAGTCATTGCTACTCAGATTATGGTCTTCCAACCAGCAGCATCAGCCTCAACTGGGAGCTTGTTAGAAAGACAATATCAGAGCTCGTGCCAGACCCGCTGAGTTAGAATTCTGCAGTAGACTCTCCAGGTAGTTTGTATTCACATTAAAGTTTAAGGCACATTGCTGTTGAAACATAAAACACTCATCCCATGGTGGGGGCTAAGGAGACATGTCTTTTGAAGTTTGCATGGTAAGAATTCTGACTGCTGCTGGTAATTCATAATTCTGCGGGTTTAAGTGCATTCATAACCCATTTTACTACAGTACCAAATCGTCCTGTGAACAGTGTAGAAATTCTTTCTTATACTTTTTTTTTGCATGTCCTTTAACCTCTTACCACTTAAAAGCTGAAAAATACTTTGAGTTATACTCAAAGCATTATTTAACAAGCGTAAACTGCACCACCTCACAGTTCATATCACTTTTCTCAATATTTTAAAAATTCATCAAACAAGGTTTCCCACCTCCCATCCAGGCAGAAAGCTGTGTCAGTCATTGTGAGGGGCCTTTCTCTCTCCCTGGGGTTGTAGGACAACCTAGGGAACTTGTGCAGCACCCCAAAAGATTAAGTTGGCAGATTCCAAGTGTGGAAGGGGCTCCCTGCCCACGAGGTACAGCTGTCTCTCTCCCTGCTTGGAGATTCTTGCAAACTCCCTTCATTCTGTGTTGTTCAGCCTTTACTCTGCTACTTTGCTCCGTGGTGGAACTGAATGACTTATCAAGAACAGCTTGGCAGTCCACGCTGTCTGTCTTTGCAGGGGTCCTGGCTCTCCTACAAAGAATTAAAAATGTCTTTCACTTCTTTCAGGAAAGTCTGTGGTCTTGAAAAAGAAATCAAACCATTTCCCAGTCTCTTTGCCTATTATAAATAATAGAAAGATGTGCCTGCTGTTATATGCAGCTTACCATATGAGCCTGGGTATTTAATATTCATTTTCTTAAAAGTCTATGATTTAGAAGTTTATCTTCCCCATGCCTTATTCTTATTTAATAGTTTAAATGTGGCTTCATGGTAAGGGTTTTAATTATCTATTTTTTTATTCTCAAAGCCCCATAGCAGTGAGAATCATGAATGACCAGCTGATGTTTCTTGAAAGAGCATTCGTTGATCCTCTTGGTTTACCAGGGAGGCCGTTCTATAGGTAAGGAGGCAACAGGTATTGCACTAAAGGACACCAAGCATGTCACTCTGACCCAAACCAGCATACCTGAGGTCTGCTTTAAACTACTGTGAGATGAATGGAAAGTGGATATGTATACTGAAGGAAACATGGGTGAGATTATGTGGGTGGCGCTGGTGGTGAGGAACCCGCCTGCCGGTGCAGGTGGATGTAGGAGACGGGGGTTCGATCCCTGGGTCAGGAAGATCCCCTGGAGGAGGGCATGGCAGCCCACTCCAGTGTTCTTGCCTGGAGAATCCCATGGACAGAGAAGCCTGGCGGGCTACAGTCTATAGCATCGCAAAGAGTTGGCCACATCGGAAGTGACTTAGTGTGCATGCGAGACAGTATACTTTTTTTCACTTATTCGGCTGGGCCGGGTCTCAGTCCCGTCGAGCAGGCCCTCTGTCTGTGCACACGGGCTTTCCAGTTGTGCCACACGGGCTCAGGAGCACGTGGGCGCTGTAGTTGGGGTGCCTAGGCTTCCTTGCGCCACAACACGTGGGATCTTAGTTCCCCCACCGTGGATTGAACTCCTGTCCCCTTCATGGCAAGGCTAATTCTTAACCACTGGGCCACCAGGGAAGTCCCATAACAGTGCAATCTGTAATATCAGGAAAATTAATTTCATATCCTGTATTGCTTTGCTACAGATATAAATGGCAAATGATAGTTGAAAAAGACTCTTTGTGACAAAATCTAAAAGACAGAATCTTAAAGGGGATCTTATGGCTCATGTGGTTCAATTTTCTACATGAATCTTTTCTGTAGGATTTCAGGAAAGTGGTTATCCAGCTGCTGTTTGAATCTTCCAATGATGGGAGACTTGCTACCACATGAGAAAGTCCATTCAATTATAAGAAAGATCTACTTAACAGAAAGTTTTCATCATAAGGATATATTTCCCCATAATTTTCTCCCTCTGACCTTGTACTGCTCTCCAAGTCAAGTAGAATAGTCTCGATCTATTTCCATATAGCATTTAGGGTTTCAGAAGATGGGTGCCATAGTTTCCCATAAAGAATTGTACTTTTTTCTCAGTGTCTTGGCTGCTTTTGGATAGTCTCCAGTTTTTCAAAGTGCCTTTTAAACTGTGGTTCCTTGGTAAAAATTAGAAAGGCCCTAGAGTCAGAAATCTTTGTTCTAGTTCACTTGGCACGTGTGTGATTTTACAGCAAGTCATATCTAGGACTTGCTCATCTGAATTAAGAGGGTGATAACAAGCTATATTTTACAAGGCTGTTTATAGTCAAGTGACACAAACAAAAGGTAGCTCTGCATATTGCATTTCTTATAAATATTAGTAATTAGTGTTAGCATTTAACTGATTATAATCCTAGGCATTTAGAACCCATCTTTGCCAAATACCAAGTGTCAGCTGGGCAAATTACTTCTCCAAGACTCAGATTCCTCAGCGGTAGATGGCGATTACTGTGCTTATACCCCATAGGTTTATAGATTTAAGGCTTGCAGAAGATTTAGCTCAGAGAGGGATACACTGGGTACATAGTTGCTGTTTTTAGTATGTGTGTTGCTGAAGCAAGCACAATAGTTGCTGTTTTTATAAAATCTTGCATATTGTGAAGATAAATGTTTATTGATACAAATAAAATAGCGGCCATCAGTTAAGTGTTTACATAAACCAATAATTGAAAGCCAATTTATAGATTAATCTTTTTTTGCCTGTGAGTCCATCTTTATATATATATATTCAATTCATATGATTTATAAGCAGAATATCTCATTTTCACATTCAGGCTCTATGGAGTTCCATAGAATAAAAAGGGGCAGTGCTAACACCTAGATGTTTCTGTTATTTCCTTCAGAGAAAATCAGAGATGAGAGTTAGGTGTTATATTTTGAATGCAGTTATGTACACAGTTGGTTGTTTATTTATTCATTTGTATTTACATAAATGGGACCATATATCACCTTGCAACTGCCTTTTTGGGTAACAATTTATCTTAGAGGTTTTTGTGTGTCAGTATATATACTTTTAGCTATTCTCATCTGTTTCATTGTTTTCCATTATATGGCTTGCATGTGTAAATTTTTAGTCCTTGAGTTTTTAATTAATTTGTTTTTCCCCCAATTACTTACTATTAGAAAAGTACTGCTATAAAATGTCCCCAAGACCTACTTGAACATTTAATCTCTAGAATCAGTACCTGGGATTTCAGGGTCAAAAGGTTAAACATTTTAAATTTGATTAAGTAACTGACAAACTGTCCTCCAATTTAAAATATATATTGGGAACTGTTCATTGAACACGAAGGCTGTATTCTAAAGTGAAGGAGAGGCAGTTCAAGATGGCAGGGTCAGGAGATGCAGACTCACTGCTCCCAGACACAGAATCGACAGCCACAGATGGAACGGTTTCCTCTGGGAAAAATCAAAACCCCTGAAAACTAAGCGAGCAAGTCCTCCACATCAGGCGAAGAAGAAGGCCGTGTGGGTGTGAAAGGGGTAGAGGAGGCTCCTGCCCAGTCTCACCGCAAATCCCACTCCACTGTGGGGTTGCAGCAACCGACCGTCAGGAGGGAGCTCACAAACCCGGAGCTTCCCTCTGGGGAGCAAAGCTTCCCTCTGGGGAGCAAAGCTTCCCTCTGGCTCATTGTCCCCAGATGAGCCACCTCACCTGTGCCTGAGGGTGAGCCTCCCCGGTATCTGGCCTTGAGAACCAACGAGGCTGCATCCATGAGACCAAAGGAATGCACAGAGGCTAGAAATGGCTCGGGCCAAAAGAACTCCGCTAGATCACCTGCCACGGCCCCAGCACAGAAGCAGCCCTTGAGTATCCCCCGGATTCTCTGTGAAAGAGGTTCCCTTTGTTGATCTTAAAGCACTGGCTCGAGGGGCGGGGACCCTCTCTGGGGTGGAGGCTGGTGGGTACTCTGCTCTTCCTCTGCTTTGCTGAGGCTGTGGGCACCATCTTTCCCCTCTTCTTCCCCGAAGGCGATGGTCTTCATGCAGTCCATCTGCTGAGCTCCAGAGTGCCAGTGTCTCCAGAGGGAAGCCTTTATCTGCATGTGGTGCTACTCTGGCTTCTGCATCTGGTGTCCTGGTTTTTCTAGCTGTCGCCGGCAGACACTCCTTGATTGCCTGGCTCAAGGTTGGGAGGGTGAGGGGGGCTTGCATTCCTGAATCCCATGGGGCTATAACAATTGGAGAGACAGTTCTTGCCAGGGAGCAGACTGAAACACACCCCGGGTCTTTCTGAGGAAGAGGCTCCTTTGCCTGGCCAAGAGCTTCGGCCTGAATGGCAGGGTTTCACTCCGACATGCTTCTAGAAGTCTCCAGGGCTGCCCTCAGGTAGTGAAGGCTGGTGGAAGTGCTCTCTGCTTCTCCTCTGCCTCACTCCAGCTTGACCCTCTCTCAGAAGGGAGCTTCTCTGGCCCTCCGATTTTTGAAGCTGATACTGGGGACGCCTCTACATTTTCTGACTCTGGTGACCCAAGGAAATATGCTTGCAGCTCTCAAGGGGGTAGATAGGAAGAGAAAGGCAACAGACCCAGGGGCTGTATTCTGGGGAAGGAGGCCCATAATCCTGTAAGCACAGATCCAGGCTGAGGGGCAGGACTACCCCCTTACATGATTCTACCCATGTAAGTGCTGGCTGTAAAGCAGAGACCCAGGAGGCCGGTGCTGTCTTCACGCTCTCTCTGCCATGGTCCAGGAAGCCAGCATCTCTCAGGGGAGCTCTTAGAGCTGTCTGGTGCCTCCGCTTCTGTGGCTGCTGCCCGAGGGGTGCCCTGATCCCCTGGCTCTGGTGGCCAGACAGGATTGCTTTCCTTGGTCCCACAGGGTTATGATGATTTCAGAGTCAGTGCATGGGAGGCTACCGCCTGCAGTCACTGCACAGATGGCAGACTGAAACACAGCCCATCTTTGTAAAAGGGGCTTGTTGGCTTGTCTTAGAGCTTCATCCCAAGGCACGGGTTTTTAGGCTTCCCAGGTGGCGCTAGTGGTAAAGAACCTGCCTGCCAGTGCAGGAGATGCAAGAGATGTGGGTTCAGTCTCTGGGTCAGGAAGATCCCTTGGAGAAGGGCACGGTAACCCAGTCCAGGATTCTTGCCTGGAGAATTCCATGGACAGAGGGGCCTGGCAGGCTACAGTCCATAGCGTCATGAAGAGCTGGACACGACCGAAGGGACTTGGCACACATGCACCAAATAGAAGGCATGGAGTTAAAAGAAAGAATACGTTAATGCAATTGAGAAATGCACTGGACGGGTTCACTAGCAGACTAGACGAAGCGGAAGAATCAGTGACTTGGAACACAGGCAGTGGAACTCACAGAGCAACGAAAAGAAAGAAGGGTTTTTTTAAGTGATGGCAGTTGAAGGGACAGCTCTGGGACATCAGGTGGAACAATGTGTGTCTTTATAGAGGTTCCAGAAGGAACTGAAAACGTCCCTAACCTGGGGAAGGAAACAAGACATCCAGATCAGGAAACCCAGAGAGTGCAAATACAATGATACCCACCCTAAGACAAGCTATAATTAACATGTCAAAAAAGGTGTTAACAGGAACAGTGGAACTCCCCTGGTCACGCTCCCTCTAGAGGGGGCATGTGTTTGATCTCTGTCATCAGGGAACTTAGATTCCACGTGCCATGGCAAGGCTGAGTCTCAACAAACTGGATATAGAGGCAATATGTGTCAATATAACACAGCCCATATATGACAAAACCACAGCTGCCTTTATGCTCAATGCTGAGAACCCCAAAACATTTCCTTTAAGATCAGGAACAAGGCAAGTATGCCCGCTCTCACCATTTTTATTCAACGTGGTATTGGAAGTCCTGGCGGTAGCAGTTTGGAAAAGTAAAGACATCCAAATCAGGAAGAAGTAACTGTCACTATTGCAGAAGAAAATCCTAATGATTCCACAAATAAACTGTTGGGTTGGCCAAAAAGTTCATTCAGGTTTTTCTGAAAGGTCTATGGAAAAACTCAAATGTACCTTTTGGCCAACCCAATATTAAAATAAATGAAATCTGTAAAGTTATAGGACACAAAATCCATGTACAGGAATCTATGGTGTTTCTATACACTGATGATAAGAAGAAAAATTAAGGAAACACCTCATTTATAATTTTATCAGGTTTTCTTAATTCTTGAATTAATAATATTGTACAATACTCTCCCTCTACAGTTCTCCAGAAGATGGCATGTGTACTACGGAATACCTGTGACCTGTATCTCTAGTATCTCAGCTTATATATAGGTCAGACTATTACTGTTCAGCATGTATACTTGTTTCATTAAGGACGATCCACCTAAGGCCATACTAAAATTCAAGAGCCAAAGCAGTAAATCCTGATATACTCTGGGAAATCTAAATGATGTCATTATAAATGTCTTTGATCATTAAATCTTACAGAGTTCTATATTTTGTCATATAGTAGCTTTACATTCTGAAGCAGCTCTAGGGTTTGACTATTAGGCCTAATTCCTTTTTTTTTTTTTTTAAAGAAGGGATCTGAAGCACTGCCCCTGGCCACCTGCAGCTGCCTTTAATTTACTTTGGGCTCGGTCATCACTGCTGAGAGAAGTCTTTTTCTGGTTGTGGCAAGGGGGGCCACTCTGGTTGTGGAGCCTGGGCTTATTGCGGTGGCCTCTCTCATTGCGGAGCGTGGCCTCTGGGCTGTGCAAGCTCAGGAGTGAGTGTGGGCTCAGCAGTTGTGGCACACGGGCTTGGCTGTCCCGCAGTGTGTGGAGTCTTCCTGGGCCAGGGCTTGAACCCATATCCCCTGCGTTGACAGGTGGATTTCCTTAATTACCAGACCACCAGGGAAGAACAGGCCTAATTCCTGATAAGAGGGATTAATCCAATATGTTCCATTCTGCAAGGTAGAATTCCACGCAGTGGGGAGAGAAGTTTCTTGATCTCCTGAGCTACTTATGAGATGAAGTAGGAAATCAGGTGCAGACTTTCCTTCTAGATTGGAAATAAGTGTGTCTTTTTGGGCAACCCATTTATAGCTGCTTTACCTTTGTGGAATGGGCTTCATTATCCTTACTAATTATGATATTTTTGAAATATAGGCTACTTTGCTCGTTGCTTTTTAATTCTGAAGAGTATTTGGAATAACTGTCATTCTTGTGGAATCTTTAAAAAAGGCAACACAAATGTAATTATTTTTTAATCTCATTAAAAAATATCCATAAATTATCCATGCTTTATGGATGTTTGTGGATGTCTAGGCAGTTAGACAACTAATGCCTGTAACTTACAGGAAAATATCTGCTTATTTCCAGCTGCTTGGGTTGATAACATGATATGATTTGCTAGACGCATCTTATCAAGTCCTTTCTTTGCTTAAAATTATACCATTGCCTAAGTGTCTCAAACCAACAACATAAGGTTTTACTTTGGAGTAACAAAAGTAGATATCAGGAGGGGACACAATATTTCATTATGAATGTGATCTAACAAAGACACCACAAAACAGAAAGGAAAAGCATGTGAAATGTAATGCATAAGTACTCTTTAGCTCAGCCTGTTTTCTGTGTTTTTTTCCTGCTAGGCACATCATCTTTGCTCCAAGCAGCCACAACAAATATGCTGGTGAATCATTTCCTGGCATCTCTGATGCTATGTTTGATATTGAAAATAAAGCAGATCCTCGTTCAGCCTGGAAAGAAGTGAAGAAACACATTTCTATTGCAGCCTTTACAATCCAAGCAGCGGCAGGGACTCTGAATGAATTCTTATAGTAAAGTCTCAGGTAACTGGATGCCATTAAAAGTCTGAGGATAAAATCCATCTTTCTGATAACACATGAAGCCAGAGTATGCTAAAATTTTGCTTTTCGTGTCATGTTTTGACTTTAGACTTCCAGCTTGTTCATCTATAAAGAGATTTTTGGCTCTGAAAATTTAAAACTTCATCGTCAAAATGCTAATCCAATAAAACAAACCAAAGAACTTCATCATCTGTAGTAGAATGGAGTAAGAAATGGCAACCCACTCCATATTCCTGCCTGCCAAGTACCATGGACAGGGAAGCCTGGCTGGCTACAGTCCAAGGACATGACTGAGCACGGACACGCATGCATATGGAGAAAGAGATGAAGTAAATGAAAATTCCCCAAAATACAATATGGCAAGGACCTTAAACTCTTCATACATTGTTGGCTAGAATGTAAAACAGTTCAACCACTTCAGAAAACAGTCTGGCACTTTTTTATAAAGTTAAATATATACTTATAGCTCAGATTCTACTTCTAGGTATTTACTAAGGAAAAGGAAAAACATGATCACCAAGACTCTTGACATGTTCATTGCAGCTTAATGTGCAAATAACTGTAAGGAAAGATTGAATGCAGAAGGAGAAGGGGACGACAGAGGATGAGACATGCTGCAGTTCACGGGGTCGCAGAGTCGGGCATGACAGAGTGACTGAACTGAATTGAATGTAAATGTCCATCAATAGATGAATGAATAAACTGTTGAATGGACTCAGCAATAAAATGAAAGAATTGCCAGTCCACGTAACATTATTGGCAGACTTAGTTGAAGGCAACCAGACGCAAAAGAAGGCTTAGTATGAGATTCTTCTTATTACACAAAGAAGCAAAACGGTATTAGTTTCAAAATGGTATTAGAAATTAGATCAATGATTGCATGGGTCAAGTAAGGGTCAGGGAGGTCTGTGGCACAGAGGGAAGTTTCTGGCATTATGGGAGTTTTCTTTATCATAATCTGGATGATGTTTACACAGGTATACACATTTGTCAAACCTCATCAAATTGTACACTTAAAATGCATAACAATGATACCTTAATAAATGTTATTACCAAGAAACAAAATCTGACAAGCAAATTGGAATAGCTTAGTTTTCCATCTTTTCTCATAATTTTTAGTAAGTCAGTTATTGAAAAAAACATTTGAATTCTACCTTTCTCTCTGCATTACCAGATCTAATAAATATCTTAAAATTTAGTAGAATACATCAATTTTTTTCCTAAAAGCAAAGTGATTGAATTGTCTCCTAGCTTGCTTTCTCTTTATCTTGACATTTAAAAATAAAATTATACAAATATGCATGTAATACTGATATACATGTATATACACATATATAAATATATACATTTTTAAGCTTTAAAAATCCTTCTGTGAATGGAGAGTTTGTGGCTAAATTTATACCCTCCCTGACTTCCTCCTGCTGCCTCACCTTCTGTGAAATCATTATGGAGTACAAATGGTAAAGAAAAGTGTAATAGCTATGCTTTTGATAGCTTCAACCCTACTGGATAATATGTCTGACAGAGGAAAATAATTGACCCTTGAAGAACATGAGGGTTAGGGGTGCTGACTCTGTGCAATTGGAAATCCATGTGTAACTTGCCAGTTGGTCACTCCATATCCTTGCTTCTGCATGCATGCATTCAACCAACTTCATGCATTCGTGAAGTACAGTTGTATGTATTTAGTGAAAAAAAATCAGGTAAACAGACCTGTGCAGTTGAAACCTGTGTTGTCCACAGGTCTGCTGCAGTTGCCACAAATCTTCATACTCAGTCCTGTTGAACAGAATCATACCAGCTTGTACAAACTTTCATGAAGGGACTAATGATTCAGAATTGTGGGTAATCTAAGATGAAAGCTTCCTAAAGCTTGGTTGTTGAATTATTTTGCCAAAAAGAGAATCAAAACCAGATGAACCCTCATAGGCAGGCAGGCACACTGACTACAATCAGAAGCTTTAAAGGCAATAAAAGATAGTACTTATGAAATAAAAATTTATAAATCATATTAGACCTTTGTAAAGATTGTTTTAGCAAATCTAGGGATATAATTTTCTACTGTACTATGTTCAGTTCAGTTCAGTCGCTCAGTCGTGTCCGACTCTGCAGCCCCATGAATTGCAGCACACCAGGCCTCCCTGTCCATCACCAACTCCTGGAGTTCACTCAAGACTCACGTCCATCGAGTCAGTGATGCCATCCAGCCATCTTATCCTCTGTCGTCCCCTTCTCCTCCTGCCCCCAAATCCCTCCCAGCATCAGAATCTTTTCCAATGAGTCAACTCTTCGCATGAGGTGGCCAAAGTACTGGAGTTTCAGCTTTAGCATCATTCCTTCCAAAGAAATCTCAGGGCTGATTTCCTTCAGAATGGACTGGTTGGATCTCCTTGCAGTCCAAGGGACTCTCAAGAGTCTTCTCCAACACCACAGTTCAAAAGCATCAATTCTTCAGCGCTCAGCTTTCTTCACAGTCCAACTCTCACATCCATACATGACCACTGGAAAGACCATAGCCTTGACTAGACAGACCTTTGTTGGCAGAGTAATGTCTCTGCTTTTGAATATGCTATCTAGGTTGGTCATAACTTTTTTTCCAAGGAATAAGCGTCTTTTAATTTCATGGCAGCAGTCACCATCTCCAGTGATTTTGGAGCCCAAAAAAATAAAGTCTGACACTGTTTCCCCATCTTTTTCCCATGAAGTGATGGGACCAGATGCCACGATCTTCATTTTCTGAATGTTGAGCTTTAAGCCAACTTTTTCACTCTCCACTTTCACTTTAATCAAGAGGCTTTTTAAAGTTCCTTAGCACAAAACTTATTTTAGGACACAGGAGTAATTGTATTTTAATTTTGACTTAAAGCACTGGATTGTAGTGACAATATTTGGTTATGACCCAGAAGTCACTCTTTTCTACTGTCCCAGGTGAGTAAATCTCTATGTATTTTGGGGCATCAGTTTCTTCAAGAGTGAGGATTGTTAAGGTTCCATCCAACTTCTATTACATCATTTCTAAAGGGGACAGAATAGGAAAGTTTATAAGTCTTTTATGTTTTTCCTACTGGCAGCTTTCTAGAAGGAAGACATACATTGCTGAAGCATCACGTGTGGTTAGAACTCTGAGTTTAGAGAAAAATAGTAACCTTTGCAACTTAATGTTTACCAAAGCAGTAAGTTATTTTGTTTCTATCATTTTTAATCAACAATTGATTATTCCAAAAGAACAATAATTTGCATGCAATGTAATAAACTAAGGACATTAGATAGTGAATGTGTCCAACCACATGTTCAACACACAAAATGTTCATTTGAATTACTTTTTAAGTCTTTTTTTTCTGTAGGATGATTTTATCTATGAGATGTTCATACTTGCAAAAATACACAGAAAAACTTTAGAGTAGTCACAAAACATAAATACAGGGACAGACTGATCAAATCACCATGGAAAAATCACCATCTTACAAAGGTAGACAGAGAGAGTGAAAAAAGACGGCAGTAAGGAGTACTTACATAGCAATAATCACTCTACATATAATAAATTCAGTTTTTTAGTCAAAGGCACAGAGTGGCTGGATGGATTACAAAGACCTAACTTTTTCAGCTCTAAAGATACACATAGGCTCAGGGTAAAGATTTGAGTGTGAGAGATTTCCATGCAATTGGAAAGCAAAAGAAAGCAGGTACAGGCAGACAAATCAGATTTGATGCCAAAAATGATAAAAGACAAAAAGTCACTGTATGATGATAAAAAGGTCAAAACATCTAGAAGATACAGCAGTCATAAACCCCACATTGGCACAATGAAATTTGTTAAGCGAATTCTAACAGATCAAAAGGGAGAGAGAGATAACACAATAGTACCAGAGGCTTTTGATATCCTACTGATAAGTGCCACTGATAATCCACATAAATTCAATAACAAATACTGAAATTTAACCATACCTGTAACAAATGACCCTAATATATAACATTTGAAATGAGTGGCAGAATATACCTCTCAAGTGCACACAGAACATTATCTAGGATAGATCGTAAATGATATGATAAGAAATGAAAGCAAAAACACATCTCAACACTCAACAAATAGTGAAATCATGACAAATGCCTTTTTGGATAGCAATGGTGTGAAACTAGAAATCAACAAGAGGAAAGCTGGAAAATCTACACATACATGGAAAATAAACAAGACACTCCTATTAAACAACCAGTGAGTTGGGGAAAAAAAAAATTATCTCACAACAAATGAAAATGGAAATATAACCTATCAAATCTTATGGGATGCAGGAAAAGCAGTTCTAAGAGGACAGACTATAGCAAATAAGTTCATATATTAATTAAATCTCAAAAAAAANCCTCAAGGGTCTAGAAAAAGTTATCAGGTGGAAGGAAGGAAATAATCAAGATCAAAGTGGAAATACATGAAATAGAGATCAGAGGGGGGAAAAACAGAATTAACAAAATTAGAGCTGACTCTTTGATAGATAAACAAAACCAACAAAACCCTTAACCAGACTAGGAAAAAAAACTCAGAAATGAAAAGGATGACACTACAGAAATAATAAAGACCATATGAGACTATTATGAACAATTATATGCCCACAAGATAGCCTAGAAAAAATGGATAAACTATAAACACAAACTACCAAGACTGCATCAGGACAAAGTAGAAAATGTGAACAGACCAGTAACAAGCAAAGAGGTTAAATCAGTAATCAAAAACCTCCCAACACAACCCCAGGACTGGATGGCTTCATTAGCAAATTCTACAAAATATTCAAAAGAAAATTAATATCAGTCCTTCTCAAAGTCTTTCAAAAAGTGAAGAGGAGGAAATACTTCCAAATTCATTTTTTGAGGCCTCTAATTATCCTGATTCTAAAGCTAGATAAGAACACTTAAAGAAAACAATAGAGCAATATCCCTAAGGAGTTTAGCTATAAAACATTCAACAAAATCTTAGCAAACAATTCAAGAAGACAAGAAGGGGTTACACATCATGATCAGATGGGATTTATTCCTTGTATGGAAAGATGGTTCAACATGCAAATCAATAAATGTAATATGTAACATTACTAAAAGATAAAAACTACATTATTATTTCAGTAGATGCAGAAAGGCATTTGATAAAATATAACATCCTTTAATGATTAAAACTCCCTAGGCAGACTGTGTATAGAGGTACATACCTCAACATAATAAAGGCAATAGATACTCAGATAATAAAGATAGATACTAAATAAAGTTAACAGATATTCAGTGAAGGAAAGCTGAAAGGCATTCCTCTAAGATCAAGGAAACAAGGCAAGGAGGCCCACTTTCACTATCCTTTATAACCCGGGGTTTCCTGCTCTGGCTAGAACAGATCATTTGAAAATTTGTATGGACACATAAGAACCTGAATAGTCAAAACAATCTTAGAAAGAAGAACAGAGCAGGAAGAATCACATCCCCTGACTGCAGGCTATATTACAAAGCTACAGTAACCAAAATAGTATGGTAGTATCAGAAAAACAGACAAAACACATAGGTCAGTGGAACAGCATAGCAACCCCAGAAATAAACCTATGTACTTATGGTCAATTAATCTATGACAAGGGAGGCAAGCATATACAATGGAGAAAAGATAGTCTCTTCAATAAATGGTGCTGGGAAAATTGGACAGCTACATGTAAAAGAATGCAATTAGAAACTCTAATGTCATACACAAAAATAAATTTACTCAAAAATAAACTCAAAACTCTTTGCATTAAAGACCCAAATGTAAGGCTGGATCCCATAAGATTCTTAGGAAAATATAGGCAGAACACTGACATAAATCACAGCAAGATCTTTATCAGTCCACGACCTAGAGTAATGAAAATAAAAACTAAAAGAAATGGATTAAACTTAAAAGCTACTGCACAGCAAAGGAAACCATAAAATGAAAAGATGATGAGAATGAACCATTATCTTATACCACTTGTAACTTGAAATACATCAAAGATCTAAACATTAAGTTCTGATAGTTTAAAATTCTTAGAAGAAAACACAGGGAGGAAATTCCTCAACACTGGTGTTAGCAATGATTTTTTTGGATGTGACAACAAAAGCAACAATCAACAAATAGGACTCCATCAAATTTAAAAGATTTTACACAGAAAAGAATAATAAAAACAACCAAATGAAAAGGCAACCTACAGAATGAGGGAAACTTTTTGCAAATCAATTTATGATAAGGGGTTATTATCCAAAATATAGAGAGACTCACATAACTAAGGAACAAAAATGCAAATAATCTGACTTAAAAATGGGCAGGATCCCATAAGAAAGCACATATATACACTATCATGTATAAAACAGATAGTGGGAAGTTGCTAAATAACACGGGAGCCCAGCCTAGTACTCTGTGATGACCTAGAGGGGTGGGATGGGAGAGGGAAGGGAGGTTCAGGAGGGAAGGGATATATGTGTGTATTTATGTATACATGTATATTAATATTTATACATTTATGACTGATTTGTATTATTGTAGAACAGAAACCAACACAAATTTGTAAAGCAACTATCCACCAATTAAAAAATTAATAAACTTTAAAAAAATAAAATTGGGCTGAAGACCTACATAGACATTTTCCCAAAGACACACAGATGGCCAACAGGTACATGAAAAGATGCTCAATACAAATAATCATCAGGGAAATGCAAATTAAACTATCTTATATCTGTTAAAATGGTTATTAAAAAAAAAACAACAAGAAATAACAAGTGCTGGTGAGAATGTGGAGAAAAGGGAATCCTTGGTATACAGTATGGAAAAGTGAGTGAAGTCGCTCAGTCGTGTCCGACTCTTTGCAACCCTGTGGACTGTAGCCTAGCAGGCTCCTCCGTCCATGGGATTCTCCAGGCAAGAATATTGGAGTGGGTTGCCATTTCCTTCTTCAGGGGATCTTCCCAACCCAGGGATTGAATCCGGGTCTCTGCATTGCAGGCAGACGCTTTAACCTCTGAGCCACCAGGAAAGCCCCTATACAGTATGGAGGTTCCCCCCAAAATTAAAGGAAGGACTAACATGACACAGCAGTTCCACTTCTGGGAAGAAAGTGAAACCAATAACTTGAAAAGATATGTGTACTCCAGAGGTTATGGCCAGATTATAATGGCCAAGATATGGGAAAAACTTAAGTGTTCATCAGTGGATGAATAAAGAAAACATGCTATTTAATACATATATAATGGAATATTATTCAACCACAAAGGAGGGCATACTGCCATTTGTGAAAACATGGATGACCTAGGCACATTATGCTAACTGAGACGTCAGACAGAAAAAGATGAGTACTATATGTTATCACTTATGTTTCGAAGTTTAAAAGTCAAACTTGCAGAAACAATAAAGGGGTGATTAACTCAACAAGTTAAGCAGTGGACAAAACTGTTGTTTAGGGTACAAATTTACAATAAATAGTAAAAAAAAAAATCTCGAGATATAATGCATACTACAGTATATTACAATACGATCATCAAAATTGTGATGATTACAATAAACTGTGGAAAATGCTGAAAGAGATGGGAACACCAGACTGCCTGACCTGCCGCTTAAGAAACCTGTATGCAGGTCAGGAAGCAACAGTTAGAACTGGACATGGAACAACAGACTGGTTCCAAATAGGAAAAGGAGTACGTCAAGGCTGTATATTGTCACCCTGCTTATTTAACTTATATGCAAAGTACATCATGAGAAATGCTGGGCTGGATGAAGCAAAAGCTGGAATCAAGTTTGCTGGGAGAAATATCAATAACCTCAGATATGTAGATGACACCACTTTTGTGGAAGAAAGTGAAGAACTAAAGAGCCTCTTGATGAAAGTAAAAGAGGAGAGTGAAAAAGTTGGCTTAAAGCTCAACATTCAGAAAACTAAGATCATGGCATCTGGTCCCATCACTTCATGGCAAATAGATGGGGAAACAGTGACAGACTTTATTTTGGGGGTCTCCAAAATCATGGCAACCCACTCCAGTACTCTTGCTTGGAAAATTCCATGGACAGAGAAGCCTGGTAGACAATAGTCGATGGGATCCCAAAGAGTCGGACACGACTGAGCGACTTCACTTTCTAAAATCACTGCAGATGGTGATTGTAGCCGTGAAATTAAAAGACGCTTACTCCTTCGAAGGAAAGTTATGACCAACCTAGATAGCATATTCAAAAGCAGAGACATTACTTTGCCAACAAAGCTCTACCTAGTCAAGGCTATAGTTTTTCCAGTAGTCATGTATGGATGTGAGTTGGACTATAAAGAAAGCTGAGCACCAAAGAATTGATGCTTTTGATCTGTGGTGGTGGAAAAGACTCTATGAGAGTCCATTGGGCTGCAAGGAGATCCAACCAGACCATCCTAAAGGAAATCAGTCCTGAATATTCATTGGAAGGACTGATGCTGAAGCAGAAACTCCAATACTCTGGCCACCTGATGCGAAGAGCTGACTCACTGGGAAAAACCCTGATGCTGGGAAAGATTGAAGATGGGAGGAAAAGGGGATGACAGAGGATGAGATGGTTGCTTGGCATCACCAACTCAATGGACTTGAGTTTGGGTAAACTCTGGGAGTTGGTGATGGACAGGGAGGCTTAGTGAGCTGCAGTTCATGGGGTTGCAAAGAGTTGGACACGACTGAGCAACTGAACTGATCTACCACTACGATTAAACCAAATTCTGCTGCAGCTGCTGAGTTTCAACACACCCTGAAAGAGTTCAGGGTGGAGAGCAGGAATGAGGCACTCTGTGCTCTGGTTAACTTGTACAACATGTATTCAGATAGTTAGATATTTTCAGGAGCTGATTTCATGAGTCTAATTTTTGCATCTCCTTTGTCTAGAAAAGCACCAAATTGCTTCACCATGACACCTGCTCCTTGTGATCAGCAAAACTTTCTTCACAAATACATGCTTGATCACATAAAACTCCCCTTCACCAAAGTCATATAGCTTGGTCTCTCCCCTGCCTGCCTCTTTTGAGCAGTCAGAGGAACCTGAGGGGCAGCCTCCTGGGCTGCAGCCCTCATTTTGCCCCAAATAAAACAACTTTCAACTCACAGGTAGAGCATTTTTTAAGTTGACAGTTTTGCAAGATAACTTAGGTATCTTTAGTGTCATGGTGGAGAATTTAAACAGGACTTTGAAGTTGAAGGCCCTCATTTTAAAATCTAATTTCACCACCTGCTATCTTTTTTGACCTAAGTTATGTAGCTTTCCTTTCCCTCTGTTTCTCTATCCAATGCATGTATAATAGTATATAATCGTGGGGGTGTTCTGAAGATAAAATGAAAAGCCATCAAAAGAACTCAGCAAAGTCCTTGGCACATGTTACTTGCCAAGCTACTGCATCAGTCATCATTATTTCTAGTTTCAGATTACTTGTAACTAATACTTCCTAATTTTCTAAGCCTAAATCCCATAATTTATGAAGTATTTTAATCTGATCAAGTGCATTTTAAAGCCCTCTTCAGTTCAGTTGAGTTCAGTTGCTCAGTCGTGTCCGACTCTTTGCAACCCCATGAATTGCAGCACGCCAGGCCTCCCTGTCCATCACCAACTCCCGGAGTTCACTCAGACTCGCATCCATTGAGTCAGTGATGCCATCCAGCCATGTCATTATCAGTCGTCCCCTTCTTAATGCGACTAGAATTCCACATAACTATCCTTCAATTCCGATTTTCATTATCTTGATACTGGCTTCATGCTTCCTTAAACTGGTTTCCATCCTCTGTCCCTAACCCAGCCTCTTGATGATGATAATTCATGTAGCATTATGGGGAAGAGAAAGTGAGGGTGGGGCTGGAAGGAATCATTAAAGTGACAAAAACAGTTGAACTTGGTCTCTACTATGGTTGGTCTGGGATCAGTATGTTAATGAAATCCATTATTTGGACACCTTTTAGAACTTTATAAATTTAACCATAATGAACCTACCAATTCTAACAAGCCTAATGCATCAAACATGGCAACCCACTCCAGTATTCTTCCTGCAAAACCCCACAGACAGGAACCTGGCAGGCCCCTTCCATAGGGTCACAAAGAGCAGGACACGAGTGAGTATGCATGCCTCACTGTATTCGTCGACAAATCATCTTTACATTTCCCTCTACCGTAAGAGTGTTATCATGCCTAACACTAAAATTATTAATGATTGTACTGACAGAATTCACGGTGCTTTTGTCCCCCAAGCCTTCCTTCCAGTCTTCTGGTAAAGAACTCTCTCATCAAGGAGAGCCATTATAGGTGGTTAAGGTGGCACATGCTGCCTATTCACTGTTTAAGCCTCCACACTGCTTTTTCAGGCTTATTTTATTTCAATGCCTGTGTATCCCTACATGATACAAAGAACATGAATTGTCAGTTTTTGAATTAAAGCCATATAACCTCCGAAGTTCAGAATAGCATCAACTTTGCATCCTTAAAGTTAGCGAAATGGTGTATTTGCACTACCGCCTATTTACTTAGGACTTTCAAATCCTGAGCCAGACACGGGCTCACTTTGGGACTTACCAATGGCTTGGACTACTTTGAAAGTGCAAGTTGCTCAGTCATGTCTGACTCTTTGCGACCCCATGGACTATATAGTCCATGGAATTCTCCAGGCCACAATACAGGAGTTAAGTAGCCTTTCCCTTCTCCAGGGGATCTTCCCAACCCAGGGATCGAACCTAGGTCTCCCACATTGCAGGCGGATTCTTTAACAGCTGAGCCACAGTGGAAGCCCTTACCTGGACATTATAAAGATTCCTTGGACTCAAAGGATCCTATGTGAAAAATAACTTCCTCCAAAAGCTTTTTTATATAATCCCTGTCTTGTTTAGATGGACTAACCTGGTAGCTTTGTGGGAAAGAATGTGCCTGCCAAGGGAGGAGAGGTGGGTTCAATCACTGGGTTGGGAAGATCCCCTGGAGAAGGAAATAAACCTAGGAGTTATTGTTAAAATCTCACCCTTTAATCTCTAATTCCTTTGTGTTCAAGTTAAATCTCTTCTTTTCTCTTCCTACTGATTCTGTTGTATTTCACACCTTCATCCTAAAAAGCCTTTCTCCTTAAACCACTTCTGATCATTACAATGATCTATTTTGATAATTTATATATATATATATATACACACACACACACACACACACACACACACACACACACGCATTGGATGTGTCACTAGGCCTAGGGATCAGAGTTCCCTGACCAGGGATTAAAACTGGGTCCCCTGCAGTTGGAAACTTGGGAGTCCTAACCACTGGATTGCCAGGGAATTCCTAACAATGATCTTTCTAAGATGTCTTATTACAAATTAATGAAAAAAAACTCAAATATATGAAAAACCCTCAAAGAAAGAAGTGAGGGGAAAAAATTGTCCAACTGAGACTGCAGGAGTCTAAAAATGGATTAAGTCTACAGACAGAAAACTACCTAAGCATTGCTCCAAGTGATAGATATGTTTTGCTTGGGAGATTAGGTTAAAAATTCTGATACTGCTGTACAGAATGCTGAAACTGAACAAGTGAACAGACAGTGGATGATAGAAGCCAGGGTTGTTTACTGTAGGAATGGGAAGATATATACCATTTCCTGTTGAGGTCCTTTAATGGACCGGAACCTGGCGGTCCAAAGTCGACCAATAAAAAAGTAAAGGAGAGAGAAAGAAGCTGATATTCCTTGATTTACGCAGAAAGCCAATAAAGTCCCTGACACGGGGCTTGCTCTGTTCACAGAGGCGTCAGGCGCCCTCTCGATGGGGTGAAGGTGCAGAGGGCCTTCTCGAGAGGGTCTTAGAAGCCCAGGCAGGAAGGTGAACTCAGAGGGCCTCTGCGCTCCAAAGAAATAGCCTGAGAGAGAGAGAGAGGGAGAGAGAGACAGAGAGAGAGCAAGACACGGGGACCAAAGCTCTGATGGAGCAAAGGTCTCTTATTCAACACTGTGTAGATATTTATACTGTCTTACAAGATAGCTATTTTCAGCAGAGATAAAATCAAAACTTACAAGGAAACATGAGGTTATCCATATTAAAGAGGGTTGTAAATAACCACTTTTACCATACGGTTCATAAAAAGGAGGAGGGTACTTATCACCGTATAGAAGAACTAACGAAGGAAATACCTGGATTCCTCAGCCCTGGGGAGAGACTTGCCTCTCCTCTTAATTCCTGACAATTTCCCAATAAGAACAACCTAGAATCTTTGGAGAAATGACTGCCTGGAGCAGGCTCAAGTGCCAGAATGTGCAAACACATAAAACCAAAACCAAGCCAAACCGAAAGCAAACCCACAGTGACAGGCCAGGGGCGTGACAAAGGAACACAGAGGCAACTGAAAGGCTACAGGAACCAATGCTGGACAACTTGAGAAACAAAGCAACGTCGACTATAACTCAAAGTCTAAAAACGAGTCTATCTGGGTATATATATATATATATGATTAAATAAACCAGGAGGAAACAAATCTTCCAGTGCACAAAAATCCTAAATCATGTATGTAGATATTCTACCCTTCAGAGATGGAGCGTAACTCCCTACCCTTTTTTAAGTGTGGGCTGCACATGAATGAAAGAAGACCGGACAAAGAGCAACTTCACTCTTCTAAGTCTCAAAGACCTCAACCAGATTGCAATGGTAAGCCACACTGACAGTACCTATTCACCACCACCAGTAAGAATGGCACTTTATCCCTGTGGTTTTCCTTCTCAAAACACATACGTTTAATCCTAAGGAAAACATCAGACAATTCCCGATTGACAGACATTCTACAAAATACCTGACCAGTACTTCTCCAAACTGTTAGGGTTTTCAAGAAAGTTTGAGAAACTGTCAAAAAGAAGAGGCCAAGGACACATGATGACTCAACGAAATGCGGTGTCCTGGATGGGATCCTGGAACAGAAAGACAGACATTAGGTGAAACGAAGGAAATCAGAATGAAGTATGGACTGTTCATAGTAATGGATCAATACTGGATCATTAACTGTAAAAATGTACCATACAAATATAAGACATTAAAAATAGTGGAATATATGGGAATTCTGTACTATCTTCACAACTTTTAAATCCAAAATGGTTCTTAAACAAAAAGTTAACTGAAAACAAATGAAGCTGATAAAAAGAAAAAAAACGCAAGCCTAATTGGACATCCATGCTGCTAGTGTTTTCTCATCATAGAGTAAAATGGAAATTCTTCTGCAAACTTTTGGACACCACTCCTGGAGCTTCTGATTTAGTAGGTGTGACATGTTGGGGACCAAGAATTTCCATTTCTAACAGATTCCAAGATGCTGACACTGCTGGCCTACAAGTGGGTATTTTGATGACCAATAACCTGGACTAGAAGATGAAAGCCAACAATTCAGATTCAAAAGCCAGCAATTCCTTTGCTATTTATCCCTATATTTACAGTCTTATCTTTCTCTGCACATGTTACGCTCCAGACCTAAATTGCTTTAACCAATTTTCATACTAATGGGGAAAGCTATGGTAAGTTTAATGCAGTTTCATAATGTATTTTATCCAACACACAGGTAAAAATTCCTGTCTACAAACTATATGCAAAATATATGACAATCAAAATGACAATGGCAACTTTTTTGAACTGAGGAGGACTCTGAAATTTCTTTGGAACCTGTTTAAAGAAACTAGAGATGTTAAAAGTTGTTAAATCATAAATGATAAGTTTTTAACCCAGCTATTATTAGAATGAAAATCATACAGACAAAAAGACTACATACTTTATTTTATAAATTTATTTTCTAACAAAACATATGAAAAAGTAAGCTTTTTCCTGGGAACTGAACACAATGGTACTAGTTTTCCATGCGGTATAGGCCAATGTTTCATGGAACCCGTTAACTGAACTGACAGACACAAGCAGCATAAAACAGTCAGGAGCACAGAACACAGAGCCAGGTGCCTGAGTTTGAAATCTCTATTCCACAACTCAACAGTTTTGCCATTGGGCAAGTTATGAAACTTGTGCCATAAATCAGTTTCCTTGCCTATAACAATATATCTCACAGGATGTCATGAGGATTAAGTCCATATTCATAAAAGTTCTTAGACTGGCCCATAACAAGTGCTACATGCCTTGATGTTTCTAAGAGCCAGCCAACATGCCAAGTACTACACTAGAAAACAGGGGTATGATGGTTGGCCTAGACAGTCAAGGCTATATGTGGTCTATAGGAGGATACAAACATTAACAAGTCAATCATACAAATAAATAATTAATAAATATGGAACTCTAAACTGAAATGAGCAACATGAAGGATGACAGTGTTTTTAAAACATTAATACACTCATCTAGTCTCATTTTTGGAACAGAAAGTATTACAGGTTCAGCGAGTAATAAGCATTTTGACAGATTGGTAATTCCCTCTCCCAGGCTTAATCTTTCTTAGCAATCTTAAAAACATAATTTAAACAACACAATCATCTGGACACTGTTATCTGCCGAGTCAAAAAGGATTAGCAAATAAAATTATTTTGCCACATATCTTTAAGCAACATAAAATGTTTAAGGCTGGAAGTTTTATTTCACTTCAGTAGACATTAAAAGTGGCCTACTAAATTGGAAAAATAAGAAAAGGCATTAATCGGCATTTAATAAAATCATGCTCTTTAAAAGTAACTTTTTAACAGAATTCTTCACAACTAAGAGCTATACAAAAACAAAAAAGTAAAATCAAACTATGCAAAAAAAAAAAAAACAAAAAAAAAACAAAAAAAAAACAAGCAACCTTTCCAAGTCCAGTATTTTAGAGATAATGTCAAAGGTATAAAGTATAACGCACCATGCATCTGTACTTAAAAAACAAACAAACAAACAACAAGCCTCACAACAACTCCAGAGGAGTTTAACTTGTAAAAGATTTGGGCAGAAAGGAAGCAGTCAGGTAAAACACCAATTTCCCAGCTACCCAAAAAACAAAAGAAATGAAACTTAGAAGCTTAGAAACAAAGTTTCTAACAAAACTTAGAAACAAGGTAGGACTTAGTTTGCATTACAAAACTGAGGCTAAAGAATTATAACATAGGCAAAAGGATGAAAATAAGTATCAAAAATGAATACCAGGCCAAAATAATTTGAATGAAACAAACCAAAAAGTTCCTTAACTTTCTGATAATAAAAAGTACCTGGCCATTACAAAGAAAAAGAGAGGTTACAGACCTCATAAGTGAGCTTTTAATCCTTTTTTACTTTACTCCAAACCCCTGTCCCTCCCCTGCAGTAAAATCACAGAGCCCAAACCACTGGACCACCAGGGAATTTTCACTTTCAAGATTTTCCGTTAATTTATTTATAACATAATTTTCAATCTGGGTAATGATATTTTTTTTCCAAAGCAAGGGGTGGTAGAGCAATAACCCAGTCATCTTAAGATATTGGCAAGAGCTCTTTAAGGGTCTGTTCACCCTTAGATTGCTAAAGAACTGTCTAAAGAAAACCAAACAAGTTTTACTTAATAAGAATTAAAATCTCTGGCATAAAATATAAATTTTAATAAAATAGATTACTGCAGTACTTTGCTATTATTTGGTTACAATGCTTGTCTATGATAGGTTGACTTCAATTTATATTTTTAATGCCTCATAAATTGCTGGTTTAATTACTATCAAAATACTAGGTCTCAAGAACTACTCTGATAATCACGTTCCACTAAAAACAAATAATCAAAACTAATGTTCAACATTAGTTGATGATATTGTACCAAGGCTAATTCTTAAGTTTTGTAAATGTTCTAATGATATGTAAGATTTTAGCAGTTGGGGAAGATTAATATAGGACATTAAAAAAAACTGTACTTTTTGTCAACTTCTGTAAATCTAAAATTATACAAAAATAAGAGGTTAAAAATAAAAGTTCGAATTCTCAGCTCTTTTCTTCCTTTATATTAGTGAACGTGTCAAGCAAGAAAAATGTTTTAGGTTTCCCTAAAATGTTGACTTAGCCATCAGATTAGTTATCAAGCATACAATAAACCTAGCTTTATTTTGCTAATTACCATGAATACATTAAGATAGATGAAGCTTTTCTAGAGAAACAACTGAATAAAGTTAACAGGAATTTTGACCCAGACTGATAATTAAAACTCATTCCACTTAATTTTAACTGCATGTATGAGTCTAAGATAATTATTTATATTTAGATTTTTATTTATGCAACAAATTCAGAGGTTCATAGGAATAACAAAGGAAACAGAATGGTCCCTAGTATAGCCAGACTAAATACATAAATTGTGAGTATATAATGTATAGATAATACATTATATATAAAGGTGAGTGGTTTGTAACTAACTCTTACATGAGTAATACTCTTGCTTTAAACAATAGTTCAAGGGTACATATTATGTATTGCTTAGGGGGAAAAACCTCAAAAAGGAATGATCAGTAAAGGGCCTAATAATCATTACCTCAAATCAAATCAATTATCAATCCTTACTCTAGATTCCACATCTCTAAATGAACTCAGGTTCCAAAACTATGAAAGTTTAAAAAAAAATTTAAATACAATCCCAAGTACTAGAAATATGTATTTCACTTGGGTCCAATCTCCACTGCAAAAATTTCTTGCCATGGTATTTTAGTGTCATAAAAGCTGGCTGCCAATTTTTCTGTCTTTATATGTAACACAGCTAAACCATTTAATAATTACACTAACTACATCTAATATTTATTTGTTAAGGGTAATAGACTTGAGAAATACTATTAACTAAAACTGTACTTCTGCAAACTTTTCAAGTGCATTAATACCAAGAAAGAAAAACACTCAAGAAGCTTAAGAAATAATTTTAATCTATATAAACATAATTCATACTCAAATGTATTAAGTTTTGCCATAGTTTCTGCTTTATAACATGTCTTAATTTCAGTTTCCTTTGTGAACTCTGCACTGCCTCAATAACTAATTATCCTTTAATGGGTTCAATTAGCATAAACTATCTAATTCTGTGATTTCTATGTTTAATCAAGTACAATATATAACCAACAACTGTATCACCTAGAATTGTCAAGCTATTTGTGAAAACTTAAAAAAAAAACTTCAAAAGAATAAGCTATTTTATTTCACATGTAATAGCTGTCATAAAGCAAAGTTGTAAGTATTTACTTTTCTGATACCCTAATGTATTTCTAAAAGTCTTTTAGCCTGCAATTTTAGTTTTCCACCAGGGAGGCCAGATAGTATATACAATTTATCTTTATAACTAATAAAAGATTCTAAGAGGGCGCAGACTATAAATTAGGTACAATTCAGTCATAACACCCTACAAAGACCTTATGAATAATTAGGAAAGAAATGTTTAACACTACTGTTTAGTCTTATAAAATGGTGAATTTTAATCAAATTGATACCTTTTAATTCTTATTTATGATGTTTCCTATACTCTCAGATCATACTGCTTGGCAAGTATACAGGTACTGATGTAATTTTTAATCCAATTAGTTGTAAATGAATTCTGATTTGTTAATCAATGTTTGTATTTCCTTGCTACTACTCACATACTATACTACCGTGAGTTACTCCCCCTACAAAATGTTATTGTTGAGTGGAAAAGCAATGCAGAGCTTCATCTCTTCCTTAAATATTTTCAAGTATCATAGGAACACAAATTTGTGAAAAAGCTAATTAAAATTTGACATTCCATCTTGCTTTAGTGATTATAGGATAAAAGAAAGAGATGTAAAAGCAAATGTTTCTTTACATTTCTCTGATTAATGAAATATTATGCTAAGAAATATTGTAACTGTTATGAGCTATTTTCTAGCTTCTTCAAGTATAGGACACAACTACAGTTCTATTAGTAAGGAGAAATGAATAATTAATTTAGGTAACTCAAAAGCGATACGGGAGGCACAAAAAGATAAACCAACTTTGGCTTTAACCTACTGCAGACCCTGAAATACCAGATTCAACAACAAGAAAACAAGAGTACAGCAGCAAGCCACCACTTCACCACAGAGGAAGAATTCTGAAACAGCCAGTAACATTTCTTTCCCTTCCCAACTTATTCTGTTGTCTCTTCCTTTTGTTTTTCCTCGGTTTTGGCTGCGGGCAATTCAAGGCTTGCCCACTGCATAGGTTCAGCTTTTCTCATGGTGATCTCAATCTTTGTTGCAGTCATAGTAACATAGCTTCGCTTTACATCAATCACCTGTAACATATTAAAGAAAATGACAGTATTCTGGATGGTTTTACTAATTTTAGAGGCAATAAGTTTAAATGATACATAAGATTTCATGCCTATGCCTATTGCTAACAGTCAAAACTCCAAGCTTCTAAGGTCATCTCTAGCCTTAGATGTAACTCCTGGGTAAGAAACAATGCTAAGTTATATATCTACTCTGCATCAATGCTTACCTAAAGTACTGTCTTTTATTATAAAATGGCATTTTAAATACTAAGAAAAAATTCTGCTGGAGTTAAAATACTTACACCCCATAATTTCACATTTTGATGAAATTCCTTCTCTCCTTCAAATACAATGTGTACATTTAACTGAAAAAAAAAAAAAAGTTGATTAATGGATCAAAACCAAAGTAAAGATTTATGATATTAAAACAGTGATTATAAAAATAAAAAGACACAGATAAAAATCATTTAAATTATTTTAAGGAACTGCCAATATTATACTTTATTTGAGAAAACCATTAACAGTGAAAAAATATTAACGTGGAATTTCATATTGAGAACTAAGTATCATTATTATCTGATAAATCTTCTAAGCCACTACAGTACTTCCAGGATGCTTTAGAAATATCTCAGTGAACATGTTCACTAGTTTCTAGGAAAGTAATTTTAAATTATTTTTTTGAATTGGAGAGACTTTTACAATCTTAAAACAGCTCAAGATCAACATTTTATAATACAGTAAGAATAATGTATAGTGACTACCCTGGTGTTTCAGGGAACACCACTGGAAGAATCCGCCTCCCAACACAGGGATGAAGGTTTGAGCCCTGGCTGGGGAACTAAGACACACACGCCACAGCTGGAGAGGGACTGTGCTACCAAGCACCCGCACAGCAGCACGGAGGGCCCTGCACGCTGCAGCCGCGACCTGACACAGACAAAGACGACACTGGGACAACGCACAAGACAGAGCTGCTCAGTGTACTCACCAACGTGCTATTTGCTACCACTTGGCTGAGCTCTGGAAGTGAATTTTTCGCATATACTGAAATGGTGACTTCACCCCCAGTCTGATGCCAGTCATGTCTACAAGGAACAACCTTTTTCCCCTGCAATATACGAGAAACTTTATGAATTTACAAAGTGTCTTAACCTCTTAAAAAGAGTAATTTGACCCATTAAAATTGAGAAAAGCACCACGTAAAATTGAGCCCTTAATATTTATAAGCATAAACAAATTCTAAAGCCCCTATCAAGAAGTTTAACCAATAAAACAAAATACTAGCTTTATGATTTGAGAACATACTTTTGAGACTGAAGTAGAAATATTTGCTTAACAATATAAACCAGACAACATCTTAACCTCATGCATAATAACTTTACAGTTATTTTCTACAGACTGAAATTTGAGGAAAAATAATTGACTAGTTATAACTGTCTGTTGTTCTTATTGAATATTTTCCTCTTACAATAACATGAAAAAAAGGTAAGAATTTGTGGAAGTAATCTTTTGATTACTATTATGGAAATAAATTATTACCTATGAATGATACATTGTTATAACAATAACTACTTGAAAGATGAAGTGTGATGTGTCTTATAACTGAGGGTAATTTAATGCATGACATTGTGAGACACTTGTCTGAAAAAATAATATTTATATTTTCGTATAATTATGCCAACTGAATTTAAATTACTCACACCACTTACATTTTTTTGCTCTTAAAAAACCTGGCTTAGTCACTCAATAGTTGACAACTATATGCATTAAAAAAATAATAAAAATGTGTTTTTCAATCAAGGGCCATACTATGAAAACTTAAGCACACAAAACAACATTTTATTTTTTCAAAGCAAAACTTTCAAATTTTCATACCTTGGAGAAAATACAGGGAGATTTCATTTTTTACTAATAAAACACTCATAGAAGTTTTGTGGTAGACAAATTATTATAACTTAACAGACACATTTACAACATCTAACCCAAGTGTTATTAAAAAGCAGACATAATAATATATGCTAATATACACTGAATTCCTAAAGTAATCTAACATACACACTGAAAACATTATTGTCTTGGGGTTTTTAGTGCCAATACAGCACATAAAACTAATTTAATGTATTAAAAGACATGTTAATAATAGTTAACAAATATGTGTTTAGCAATGAGTTGCTTGCCTTCTTACAGTTTAATGGGATTTCCCGAGATTATCTGCATCGCTACAAGTCTTTTTAAAATGCTGTTAGGGAAGTAGGAACTGATGTTTTCTCTTTTGATAAGTTTCCTGGTAGCAAGCAGAGGCTGATTCATACCAATGTATGGCAAAAACCACCACAATATTGTAAAGCAATTAGCCTCCAATTAAAATAAATAAATAAATTAAAAAAACACAAAAACAAAAACAATCCCAAAGAAACAAGTCTACAATCCTACCATTTGGCCACTCGATGGAGTGTCTGTCATGTGTAAATGGTTGAATGACAATAAGGGGCCAAAAGAGCACCAGAGGTCTCAATGGTAACTCAAATGACCAGAAAAGTGATTTTTAAACAGAAAAAGTTGAAACAAAGTATGCAATTACAGAAAAACATGCTTCAGTTTAGACTAGCTTACGTATTTCACAAAAATCTACATAATTTGCAATCAACATACACAACAGTTATTCTGATCAAAGAGCAGTGCATTAAGAGCTTGACTCAGATTAATTTTAGATTTTAGTTAGGTTCATCAAACTTTACTGTGAGGGACTTTTTTTTCCCTTAAATCTAAAGACAGAGTAATCTCAAATGTCTTCAAAATGACTCAGATAAATACACTCCAACAGGCTATTTTTAAAACATTACTTACAGCATCCTTTTTAGTCCACATGTGTTTCCCTGTTGTACAGCCCTCTTGGGCTAAGAATGTATTAAAATCAGAAGTTTTTCTTCTACAACAGCTCCAGTATTTCATCCTTTAAATTATCATAGAAAAATTTTAGAAATAAAATCTGACAATCAATTAAATTTGGAAGTATTATAGTGGTAAGTACCTTAAAAAAGTAAGCATGTAACTTTAGTATTTTACAAGTGTCTAAGTTGCTAAAGGATGGCATCACTGACTCAATGGACATGAATTTGAGTGAACTCCGGGAGTTGGTGATGGACAGGGAGGCCTGGCGTGCTGCAATTCATAGGGTTGCAAAGAGTCAGACACGGCTGAGTGACTGAACTGAAGGTGCTAAACAGTTAACACTACCAGAAGACTAATAACCAGAATGCCATTTAGTATAGTAATTCTGGCATTCCTGAGTGAAGATACTTAAAACCATCACACAAATTTAGAATCAGCTTTTCACTAACAATTTCCATCTCAGTTTCCTCATGAAGCTACTATGAAATGGTTGCTCAAAGATTGAAGACCTTCATATTTGAATAAACCAGGAAAGTGAGAACATGCAAACAATCTAAAAACTAATGTTTACATAACCTGTGATAGTCAATCCTAAAGTAGGTAAAAAATTAACCTGAGAAAAATCTAACACTATCTACTTAAGAAAGGAATAACACGGTAAGACAAAAATTACAGTAAAACTTTGGGTCTGTGTCCTGAAGATACCGAAAAGTGAGTGAAGTTGCTCAGTCATGTCCGACTCTTTTCGACCCCATGGGCTGTAGCCTACCAGGCTTCTCTGTCCATGGGATTTTCCAGGCAAGAATACTGGAGTGGGATACCATTTCCTTCTCCAGGGGATCTTCCCAACCCAGGGATCGAACCCGAGTTTCCCGCATTGGAGGCAGGCGCTTTAACCTCTGAGCCACCAGGGAAGCATCGAAGATACAGAAACAAGAGTGGAAGATTTTCACAGTACTGTGTTTCTATAAACTACAGTGTAACATAATGAGAGAGGCGCTCCGCTGAGGGCTGTGGACAAGTGATTGGTTTTCTCAAGATGCCACAATGTTGGTGTCTTAGTGTCCCAGGGCCCAAAATTCCAAATGTCCTACCAATGGGCAGGACAGCCCTTCAACAAAACAACACAAAACACCTATTTAGCTTAAAGAAAAAAAGTATCCTATTGTAATATAAAGGCATATTAAAAAACATGGGGTTTGAATCACAGCAGTCACTTCAACTGTAACCTTGTTTCAGTTTTCCCACGTGTAAAAAGAAGACAAAACTCACATTTCTATGTTATTTTCAAGTTTAAATGACAATGTAAGTAAAATACCTAATATTGTTGCATGGCAAATAATGTTTAAAGACATATTAACATTTCTAACATCTACCATAAAGTTTTCATTAGTCTGGTTTAAGTTACCCTTCGTGGAAAATAGGTACTCCAGAATGATATACACAGACTTCTTCTAGACTCTGTGGACCCTGGTATGTCTACAAGAGAATAAAAAGAGGGAAAAAATTAGTTTCATATCTCAATGTTATATTTCACATGTATTTGTAAGTACTGGTAAGCTCTATGAACTATGAAAATGCCCAAGAGTTAACAATTACCTAGAACATTCATAAATTCACCTCAGGCCATTCTAATAAGGAATGAAAAAAGATTCCTGTTTGGATATGCTTAAATTTCAGTTCCCTGTGAAAAAGGTAAATATTAAAGTAGACAATAGGATGTATCAGATGATTTTTAGACTTTTGGGTATGAGGACACATCCCAACATATTCCAAACATATTTAGGTATGTTCTATAAATTTACAGGCCAATACTAAAACCAAGAGATTAGTGTTCTCATCAGAAACATAGTTACAGCATGATTATGTGCACAGTAAACTTTGTGAGCTTTACAAATTGAAATGGAAAATCGAATAAGCAATTCTGGAAGTCCAGAGTGATGACTTCTTATCCCTACAAAGGGTAAAATGAGCTGCAGACCTATATATATATCCAGGGTTTGTCTGGAAGATCCGGGCCCCATTGCTGCTGTAGATGAAGGCTCTACAGATGAATTCACAAAAAGTTATGTTAATAAAACATAGATGCAGCCAGTAGTATATTTTCTGTCTAATTTGGTATTTATAGCAACCATCCTACAGTTAAAGAAAATAAAATTCTGTACATTTACTTTTTGTAAATTCAGATTACGGGGTGTGTATATCTCCTGAAGATATTCCATGGGCACCCAAAACTCAGCGCATTAAGATTCTCAACTTCTATCACTATTGTTCCCCAGACCTCCTACTCTTCTTCCCCATCTTATCTGAGGGCACCATATCCACTGAGTCTCTCAAAGTAAAAATTCTCCAACTCCTCTTCAGTTTCTCTTTACCTTCTACCATCATGTAGTCTATCACAAAATCCTGTCAACCTGAATTAAAAAAAACCTTACCAGTTTAATTTGCTAAACTTCCTGAAGATCACTAGCAGATTCCAGGCAATGAAACTCTGTTAAAAGATTCTGATGAATTTCTCTGCCTTCAGTTTCTGGACTCTACCATCTACTTAAACATGCACCACTCTCTTATTTAAAGCCCTTTAAATACTGCTACCTCAAACCATATACAATAATCAGTGCCAGTGGTTTGCACATTTAAATGTGCCTCTAAGTCCTAAAAAAGAAACAGATTTCCTAAAGAGGACAGAGAAAGCCCATCATGAAGGAAACGATGAACAAACTGAGTTTCATTAAATTTAAAGAGACTGTTTATTAGAAGCCATTATTAAGACGGTGAAAAAGTACAGTCTCTCTGACAAAGGACTTGGAGCTAAAACATATGAAGAATCCCTAAAATCATTAAGAAAAAGTCAACTTAATAGAAAAACAGATACAGATTTTGGACAGTGTGACAAAGGAGGACATCCAAATGGCCAACAGGCATACAAAAACGCAGTCAACATCATCATCAGGTAAGTGCAAATTAGAATCACAATGGGAACATTCCACATTCACCAGAGTAGCTAAATATAAAACTGATATTACAAAAGTGTTACAAAGCTGTAGAAAAAATGGACCCAGCCTCATATATCACTGGTAAGAGTATAAACACAACCACTTTGTACTCCCTGCTAAAGCTGCAGACACACACACACACACAAACACACACACTGAAGAAGCAACACTATTTCTAGTTATCTACCTAAAAGAAATGTGTAAACATATCCCCGAAGTCATGCACAAATATGTCCATAATAACATGAATCAAAAAACTTCACAGGACAGTAGAGAGAATAAACTGATTGGTATGCTTTAAAGCAATGAAAAGGAACAAATTACAGCTACATGAAACCAAGATAACCAAAAACAGTTAAGCAAGTAAGACAGACTTAAGTACCTGTTCTATGATTCTATTTACAGTAAATTTAGAAGTAGGCAAAACTAGTCTATGTTGAGAGAAAAAAGCAGTTACCTTTGGGAAAGGAAATAATGGATGAGAGGAAGCATGTGCACTCTGCTTAATAAACTTGTATTTATATATATTCAATGTTGTATTTCAATGAAAAACTTTAGAAACATTTCTTCGACGGCCACCGTGACCTAAAGGCAGGCCTAAACTGTGAGCAGCAAGCCTTTCAGGATCTAGCCTGATTTTTCTTTTAATCTCAACTTTACATCAGCAAATTCTGTACATCACTGACTATTTTTTATTTTTGTACATGATTGCTATCTCTGCTTGGGATAGCCTTTCCCATTTTGTCCATTTATAGAACTGTCATTCATTTCTCAAAATTGATCTGGGATAGCTTCGCTCTGACATGCCTACAGACCCCACCACCTGCACTGCACCTCCCACACCCAAAGAATTAATCATTCTCTTTCTATCTACTACGTCTACCTTAAATACATAGGAATGCATTTGTATTTCCATCTCTAAATGAAGCTGATCCCAAACTCAGCATGAAAGAAGACTACAAACCTGCTCCCAACCCTAACTCCAATCTCTCCTCCTCAGTTAATGGTGCACTGAGATGCTTCACTTCTGGTTTATCAGCAGGTCCTGCTAATACTTCCAGGTGTCATTCATTCTAACGTGCTTGTCATGTGCTGGGCACTGTTCTAAGCACGCAAGACACAGAAAAGAGAAAGTGTTTTCCTTTCAAATCTTACATGAGTGAAGAAGGGAGGCAAAATCTGTAAAATAAGTAGTATGGAATAAGGTCTAAGTGCTGTGGGGAAATAAGGAGAGTATGGAAATGGTGAAGAGGGTGTAATATTACACAGAGTGGGCAGAAAGAAGCCTCAATGAAATGTCTGATGACATCCTACATGTAACTACTTCTCTAAAACATATGCCAATGCCTGGTCTTTCAAAATAGCACCCTAGCTGGTTTTCCTTCCCTTGATTCCACTCCTGCATCACTAAATTTACCACTCATCAGCCAAAGATATCCTTTCAAGTCCCTCCTTAAACAGACAACAGCTTTACATTGTACTTCCTAAAACCTGAACTCCTCATTGTGACATACAAGGCTTCTATAATCTTGCCTGCCTTTCATACCCTGTTTCACACCCTTGGTCAATCCTCCACTGACTTTTCTTATAATTTCTTGAGTAGCCAAGCTCTAAAGCCTCTAAACATACTACTCCCACATCCAAAGTTTACACAACTCATCTGCTAAATCATTCAGATTTCCGACTTAGTGTCACCATATCAAAAAGGACTTCCCAGATAAGTGCACATAAATAGCTTTACTCTGTATCTCCTTGTCAGCTTTATTTTCAAGTCTACCTAAATTCATAGCACTTAAGAACTTATTTATTGTCCTCCCCCAAAATCAGAATATTAGCTCCCCAAGAACAGGGATTTTTGCTTTATTTAATACCACATTTCCAGTCCTTAAAACCACCTCTGGCACACAAGGAGTGCTCAGTAAATGCTGACGGAACTAGACTTGTTTACTCCTGTGGTCTATCAGACGTGCTCCTCAGGGACAGGCGCTTACCCATGTGCATAGTCCTTCTCCATGGAATAGTGCCCAACACATAACAGGCACATAAACGTTTGTATCTAATTGAGTCAGTAAATTACTTTTTTCTCAAAATTAAAATTTTACTTCCAGATGTAACACAAATTTTATAATATATACCTTTGAACATCCTCCATTTTTACATGAGGTTCCAATCTTAATTTCATCACTGTCTTCTTCTAAAAGAAAGAAAAACAAAATAGAAACATTAAAATAGAACACTTTTACTATAGTGCTATTCTTAAAAAGTACCCTTTTCTTAAAATGAGTATCTAAAAAAATAATCTAAATACAGCAAAACTGCTATTTTACAATGATTTCACTTAACAGTTTTCTGTGTGATCTTTCATGTAACACACGTAAAAGTGAATCAGAAACCAACTACTGTGATTAAGTCTTGTCTATATTCCCAAAATGACACATAAGGTGACGCATTTCTATTCTACAATGCACCCTATATCCAGTATATTTACCTTATGTAAAAGCAATCTTGAAATGATTCTTTTTTCCCGGATANNNNATCATGCACAATGAAACATTTACAAAAAAGCTTAATTCACTGTTAAAAAGTAATGAGTAACAGAAGAAAAAAAAATTAACAGGTTCTCCTTTTTAATAAAGATAAAATGAATTACAAATTCATTCTGTGGTTTAACAGGCATTCAGTAAACAAAAAAATTTCTTTACTATAAAGTACTACATTTTTGTATTTATAATGCTACAAACTATATTGCTCCTGCTTCTTTTAGATAACTGGCTAACTTTACAGAAAAATATAAAAAGCAAATCTTACCTTTCTTATTTTCTTCATTCCCCGATGACAGTTTAAGTTTATCAAGTGCTTGCTTTAGGGAGGCAGATATCTTTAATTCCAAATTTGTCATTGGTTCATCTGGGCTAGAGATTTTGGAAACTTTATTACCATTATTGAGGTACAAAAATATTTCTTTGTACTAAAAATAAATATATTTAAGAGTCTACTTATGATAAGCCAAAAGCCTGTGAATCAAGTTTTTCTAATTAAAAAAATTATTTTACAATAACTGCTATAATATAGTCAGGTTGCTAAGTTTTAGCAGAAAAATGTTGATACTAAATATCAAATAACCATGCTACTTTCAACATAAATTGTGCTAATGGGAAGGAAGCAAAGACTAAGAATCCAAATTTGCCAAGATGAGCAACTCCACAGAGGGGACCGTGAAGTACCTTTACATCCCACGCCCAAGGAAAACACAGAGCATGCAAGTGCGACTAAGTGAACAATTATGCACTAAGTGCTTCACTCAGTAGGGCGTGCACACAGCAAAACTCTGGGGCGGGTTTGCTCACTGTATATGCAGTTATGCTCAGGGTGAGGGAGCCACACGTCTGTCTTGTGCCTTGGCATGTATAGTTTTCACTGTGGCATAGTGGAATTCTCTAAGGGAATCGTCCTTGTCAGGGAGTCAGTTTGAGTTGAAAAAGAACTTGGAGGCTTTCCTTTCCATTCTACCACTGTTTATTGAATATTTTTTAAGACAGTCTTATAGAAAAACATTTTCTTTCCTTTTAAAAATTCTAATAAAGAAGAATTTTATTTTAAAGCAGCTCATTTTATCATTACATCAGTACATAACTGAATAATTATGTACAAAGTGAATCCATATCCCTACTGGTGGAGACAGTGTACTTCACATGGACACTACTACACGCACCTATTCATGCAGTTATATCACAAGGCAGTTGTAGTGGGGTTAAAAAAACAGTAACGACAATGTCCCCTAACATTTTGTAAAGTACTGTATGTAGAATTTGTTTAAGGCATTCAGTAAGTATTAAGAATACTAATAAATGTAACAATAAAGCTAATAATCCTAGGTTATTAACTCTACATCCTTAATGAAAAACCTACCACATAGGACGCACTGACAAAGTACATAAAAGATTGTATCCTCATAATCTCTATGATACCATCCAATGAATTTAGGATAAAATGCTTAATTTTTCTTTCTCTTAGGTGAAGTTATTAAAATGAAGTTATTATTTTCAAAAATATTACCTCATACTGTCAATTACAGTACACTCAACTGTAATATTTAATAATGATCTATGTCAAAATTCTTGTCTTTTTATGACTTCCCTCCCCCACAACTGGCAAATCAATCAGTAAGACATTTGATAAAATGTTTCATGATTATGAATAAGGTGGATATAGAATAAAATCATTCTAAGTAGTTTGGTTAAATAAAATAAATATCAAAAAGTCCCTGAGGGTTTTTTCTCTGTTGGATATCAGTCAAGATGCTATAAATTTATTTATTTAAGATTAATAAAGAAAAAATTGGGGAAATCATGAATCCATGGTATGAATATCAACAAAGGTCATGTTTGAGGCCAAAAACCATCTTTTTTTTTTTAGTCCTGTATTGTGATTCTAAAACAATTAAGTACTCAAGGGCTATGTGCACAAGACCTGGTATAACAGTGATATCCAACAACAATCCCAGCATATGTGGGATTATAAAACAGAGTATAGTGGGTAAGAAAGTATGAAGAATCTGTGCAATTCTACTGCAAAATGAGCAAAATATATTTTAAAAGTACTTTAATAGATATGCCATGTAAATCCAATACATTAAAAATTGATCAGTAATGAGACTAACAGTTTTCAGACAACTAGGGGTAAAAGATGAATGACTAGGCTTATTCTAAGTGACAAAATATGGACAAATAAATAGAATTTGACCCAATACAAGGGAAATTTATATACTCAATTAGTAATGATAAAATGAGCTGCTTTAAAATTCATTAGAATTTTTGAAAGGAAATGAAATGTTTCTCTATGAAGAATGTCTTAAAAAATATTCAATAAGCAGTGGTAGAATCGAAAGGAAAGCCTCCAAGTTCTTTTTCAACTCAAACTGACTCCCTGACAAGATTCCCTTAGAGAATTCCACTATGCCACAGTGAAAACGATACATGCCAAGGCACAAGACAGACGTGTGGCTCCCTCACCCTGAGCATAACTGCATATACAGTGACCAAACCTGCCCTGGAGTTTTACTATGTGTATGCCCTCAAGGAAATAAAAGTGAAAAGGTATTATCTAAGAGAAAACGAATTTATAAGCAGAGTACATCATGAGAAATGCCAGACTGGATGAAGCACAAACTGGAATCAAGATTACTGGGAGAAATATCAATAACCTCAGATATGCAGATGACACCACCCTTATGGCAGAAAGCGAAGAACTAAAGAACCTCTTGATGAAAGTGAAAGAGGAGAGTGAAAAAGTTGGCTTAAAGCTCAACATTCAGAAAACTAAGATCATGGTATCCAGTCCCATCACTTTATGGCAAATAGATGGGGAAACAATGGAAAGAGAGACAGACTTTACTTTTTTGGGCTCCAAAATCACTGCAGATGGTGATTGCAGCCATGAAATTAAAAGATACTTGCTCCTTGGGAGAAAAGCTATGACAAACCTAGACAGCATATTAAGAAATAGAGACATTACTTCTAGTCAAAGCTATGGTTTTTCCAGTACTCATGTATGGATGTGAGAGTTGGACTGTAAAGAAAGCTGAGCACCGATGAACTGATGCTTTTGAACTGGTGTTTTTTCTTCAACTGGTGTTGAAGAAAACTCTTAAGAGTCCCCTGGACTGCAAAGACATCCAACCAGTTCATTCTAAAGGAAATCAGTCCTGGGTGTTCATTGAAAGGACTGATGCTAAAGCTGAAACTCCCAATACTTTGGCCACCTGATGTGAAGAGCTGACTCACGTGAAAAGACCCTGATGCTGAAAAAGACTGAAGGCAGGAGAAGGGGACAACAACAGAGGATGAGAGACAGTTGGACGGCATCACCGACTCGATGGACATGAGTCTGAACAAGCCCTGGGACTTGGTGATGGATAAGGAAGTCTGGCGTGCTACAGTCTATGGGGTTGCAAAGAGTTGGACACAACTGAGCGACTGAACTGAAGAGAAAAACAAATGGTTCAAAAGTTGGAGAACTACACAAAGGCTACAAATGATATGATACAAAATTGTAACAGGTAATACCAGGAACAAATGCTGTTATTAAGTGTAACACGAGTATATAGCTGTATAAAGTGTACCTTGGCCTTTTTATTGCTTCTACTGGTTTAGGGGCCTGAATGATGTGCTCCTGAAATTTGGGTTTCAATTCAGATAATTCTTTCTTCTCAGTAGTCTTGACTTCAGGTTTGACTGGCTCAGGTGGCTTCTCACTGTTATGCCTTCCTTTCGTACAGCCCTGTTGGTGAAAGGGATTCATTCACTGAGAATTATCCTATTATCTATTTCACATGCTGTAACAAATATTAATTTTCAATTCTTAATTCATAAATTCAAGTCCATGTTTTCTCCACTTTTAAAACACTAACTTATTTTAAGAAACTAAAAACAGAACCTCAAACTTAATATATTTGTAAATGATTTCTTACACACAGAATAATAAAGAGGCCTCTAAATTAGATCTACAAATTTCTACTTTAATTGTTCTATTAAAGGAATAGCATAAACTTGTTTACAGGAAACAAATTCTGAAGATCTCACAGAGAATTCTACAAATTACTTATACAAAAGGCCCTCAATTTGAGTCTCAGTTCTCCTGCTCCTAGTTATATGATCTTGAACAAGTTAATTTTTTTAAACTTGTTTCCTCATCAGTAAAATTGAGGCAATTTTTGAGTGGATTAAATAAAAAATACAATAGAGTCAATAAATGCTAGCTCCCTTTTCTACATACCATTGACATACATTTTAACGTCCCTGAAATCATAAGGTCAAAGGTATGTTATTTAATTAGCAACTTTAGTCTTCTTTCTTAAGGGTACACAAAATAATAGTGCAACTTCATGGTATCTGAGATACAATAATTTACTGTTCTTAACTGAATATGATTTAAATTGTTGCCTCCTCATGGAGTTCTATTTAAGACTACTAACATCAAATGACAAGGAACTACTGCATAGCACAGGGAACTATATTAATATCTTGTAATAACCTATAATGGCAAAGAATCTGAATAAGAAGAGGTATACATATGTATAAGTGAATCACTATGCTGTATATCTTAAACTAAAAGAACACTGTAAATCAGCTATACTTCAATTAAAAACTAAATTCAAAGCTAAAGAAAAAATAAGCTGTAGGAAAAAAATTCTAGAGTGTAATTTAGATGTATATAAGTACACTAGAAATGAAAACAAAAAAAAGGACTACTAACATCAAAAATAAACATAAATTGACAAGTAGTTAATTAACATCTTAAAACTCTAATCTCTAAAACAGATAAATTCCCTCCTTTAAGTGCCACAGAAGGGAGGTGACCTCCATTTTAAAAGAAAGGGACTATTTGTAAGTTAACTAGAACTAGACAAAAGGTGTCCAAAATCAGACTCCTCAAATCTGAAGCTTCCTGTAATATGTACGTTTTAGGGGATAATCTAAGAGAAAAAAACATTAATACTTACTACGATACTTAAAAAATCGGAAAAATCAGTTGTTCTTCTCTTACAGCAAGACCAACCCTAGGAAACGTTAAGAGCCAAAAGATGAAAACAAAGTGAAAATTCTTTGTAAAAGAACCACAACTCACTGAAATGCCACTTGCACTTACCTCCTTGAGTCTCAAAGTGACCTGTATATATATAATTTCATAGTATTAAAGTGCTGTAAATAATTAATCTAATCAAGTTAAATGTTTAGTCTTTGACTAAAAAAAATGAATTAACCAATGTTGCTGTGATCCATCATAAAAGGAAGCACCTTAAAATATGGAAACAGAAATTGCTTCTGTTTTAGAATAGTACTTGATTTTTAGAACAAAAACAGTTTATAATTTATAAAATTAGATATTTTAAGGAATCTAGGGTGCAAGCAAAGTACTATACTTCAAAAAGTAAGTTGTATTAAAATCCAGTAAGTTAAGAGATAATAATTATAATAATTCAGTTTCTAAACAAACTCAGCATAGTTGTTTCTCAACAATAAGCATTCTGTTTTCAGAAAAACACTAATTAATGTAGCAGCTTAAGCACTGTTAGATCTTTCAAGGTTACATGAGCTTTTCAGTTAGAAGCATACAAATATAGAAACTGTAAAGTAGTATGAGATTGCTAAACAAAGTATCAAGTAGCTACCCAAAACCACTGCTTTAAATTGTCACCTATAATTCCAATATAGTACAAGAAAAAGGAAATAAAAATGCAGTAGTCCCAAAGCTTGGGATGTCTCAAATTCAAACCAAGGGCCAGCTTTGCACATACCCACCTGGGCCTCACTGTTTCTCTCAATATATACATGAAGAATTTGGTAGTGTCTTTCTTCATAATACACACTTAAAAGTTTTTTAAAAAAGACGTGCCAAATATTCTACAATTCGTATTTTCCTTTATTCTGAAATTTCATTTTCTTTTACTCTGAACTGAGATATGGATGAAAAACAACTAACCAGTACAAAATTAAAGGTTTAGTTAGTATAGATAATATTGTCACCAGTAAAGCTATTTTGTATGTAGAAAGTTTTATCTTAATTCTATATGAAGAATTAAGTATTCTGGGAATACTGGGATATACACACGACATAGACTAGTTGTTCCCAATGCCCACCCGAGATGGTCCTCAGTCAAATGTGAAAAGGAAATTAAAATTTAAGTTTGCGAGTATAATGTTGCAAACTGTCTTTTCTTAAGAACTTTCTTTTCCCTGAATGTGCCTCTTCTAATAAAAATAATTTGGAAAAGGAAACGGCAACCCACTCCAGTATTCTTGTCTGGAAAATTCCATGGACTGAGGAGCCTGGTGGGTACAGTCCATGGGGTTGCAAAGAGTCAGACATGACAGAGCATGCATGTACAACTGAATAGTAAAATGTTTTTCTCTTCTGCTCATGCAATGTTTAATTTTTTATTTGTCTAAACAGAAAACTGACAACAGTACACAATCTACTGATTAATATATTTTGCTTAAAATTTATTGGGCTGTGAAATTCAGTAGTATTGGAAAGTCTAGGTCTTCAAGAAATGTTACAAAAACAATAATAAACAGGACCAAATTAGAACAGAAAAAGAAAAATACTTCCAAGCAAAATCATTAAGTTTAATTAGAATAATTAACAGTTGGATATAAACAGAGGAGCAATGGACTAAATGACTAAAATGTTAGTGGTATCATTACTAGCAGCAGCAAAGGCAGGTTATTTTTGGAATAAGGGGTCACTTCAGAACTTATCTGTAGTTGCCAATGACACACATAAATGAAAATACATTGTAGAAGTGAAGTAAGGACAAAATAAACTGAACGAGAGGAAAAAAGGAAGCCAGAAGTGAGACGTGAAGTGAAGTGTGCCCATAGTCAGAAGATATGAGGAAAAGCATCATCGGAAAACACAAAGATGTAAGGTGAGTCAGGTCACAATTTGTGGCATCGAACGTTTGTTCTGTTTTGCTCACTTAGAAGTAACCAGATTAATAAAGGCTTGTTATTTGCTTATATATCACTGTTTTTTACACTTGGGTAACAGCTAAACACCAAGGTCTAATTACTCCCTGAAAGGTAAAATTAGAAATTCAAAGGACATTGATAAATATAAACATGATGTACTGCTTATGTTCCTAAGAAAACCTAAAACCATAGCAGCCATGTTGCAACATTTTTTTTTGAGATACACAATGGAAAATATGCCACATTATCATAAATCTTACAGACCAATAAACCCAACACAAAAATCCTCATCAAACAATATTCTGTATGTCTCTAATTCTTCAGAACATCAAGGAAAACTGGTGGCATCTCTCGTCTGTACTGTATTACTCTAACCTTAGACGTCTGTCCTGAGTCAGACTGCTAAGTGTTTGTAACAATCTTTCCTAAAATTCAGAGCTGCTCTTATGAGCCAATAGCTGCCCGAAATGTTGAAAGACTAAGAAATCAGTACAGTTGCTTTCATTTCCCCTCAAAGTTAGGTGAAGAAATGAGGGACAAACAAAATTAGAGTTACGATAAAAATAATAATTTTGTTTAACTGGAAAAACCCTTAAGATTGCCGTCTACTGTCTCCTTTGACTCTAGTGGAACACTTGCTTAAAGCTCCCCAAAATGGTCAGTAAGAAAGCATAAGCTGAGGGGGAAAAAAAAGATCTAGTATTATACCTCTGAATTTAATATACAAATGTTATGACAAAAATGTATCAAGCTCATACCTTTAATGCATCATGAAAGACTGGAACGCCTGGGTGGTATGTGCAAGCATCTGGTCAAAAGCAAAGAAAAAAGAAAACACTTCACAATGAAGAAAACCCATTTTCCCTCAGTGTTAACATATAATCCTTTTTCCATATGCAGGTAATACTTCACTAATGCTCCAGTTTGATGCATGACACACAATGCTTAATATAACATTGTATTAAAATAGTAAAGGTTAAAATTCTAATTTGAGTATGACAGCTATAAATAAAAATACACATAATTCAAGTAAAACAAATAATATTTTGTATTCTAATCTTTACAGGAAAATTTGTTTAGTACCCAAACCTTAGTACTGTATTTCAATTTTGTTTTTACAAAAATATTATCAAATTTAAACGTTCTTATGTATATTGATCCATAAAAGTTGCCCAAGAGATGCCTTAAAAAGACATTTTTGAAGAATAGGTTCAGTTTTTTAAAAACTCATGTATCAGTAATATCTAATTGCTAGTTTAATTTTCCTAAGTAGGTGTCAATTCCTAGATATAAACCTTAATAAAAAGAGGCTTAAGTTTTACAAAGTTTTCAGGCTTGTCACTGATTGTTAGCCTATTATTTCCCTACCTCCGCCCCACTACACCATCAATTTTTACTTAACTCTCTTACAAATATGGAATTAGTCTGCAATATGGAGTATTACATTAAAAAAAACGATAATGGACACACTTATTCTCTAGTTAGGTAGAACCATGAACTCAGAAAAAGGCCAGCTCCCCACTCGTGCAATTTTCTTACAAGGATACTTTGCTCAAACTTCCATGTCTGTTTAGCAATCAATTGACTACAACCTCCGATTCCTGGAATCACCTTGCTGCTGCTGCTAAGTCACCTCAGTCGTGTCTGACTCTATGTGACTCCATAGACAGCAAGGCTCCCCCGTCCCTGGATTCTCCAGGCAAGAACACTGGAGTGGGCTGCCAGTTCCTTCTCCAATTCATGAAAGTGAAAAGTGAAAGTGAAGTCACTCAGTTGTGTAGAACTCTTGGCAACACCATGGACTGCAGCCCACCAGGCTCCTCTGTCCATGGGATTTTTCCAGGCAAGAGTACTGGAGTGGGGTGCCATCGCCTTCTCTGATGATACATTTCTGGTACTTAGAGAAAAATCTCCTATCTCTGCATTAAGTCAGTATGGTTTCTTTGGTTAGTAACCAGGTACTACATAGAGACCATACTAGCTAATAAAGTAAGAAAGTGTCAGGTTCACGGTACAGTACCTAAGCCCAGATTCAGAAGATCTACTAATTAAGGGTAGTAGTGGAATTGAGGGCTGGAAAAGGAGATTCAAAGTAGAAATGAATACGCAGAGGAACATAAATTTGAGAGGAGAATCAAAGTAGAGAACAGAGAGCATATTTCATATCAAATTTACATACAGTCAGAGGCACACAGTGCATAATGTCTGACACAGGCATATATAATAATGGACATTCTGGCAGGAGAACAGCAAGAGTGAGTCAGGTCTTAACCATACAACTAGTATAAACAGTACTTGAAAATCACTGCTAAATAACATGCAGATGGACATCCTTCTCTCTAGTCCTTAAAAAAAAAAAAAAAAGAAGAAGTTTGACACTTTCACTCGAGGTAATAATTTATGGGTAAGAAGCTACAAGAAAGCAGTGGCTAAGAACCAGGACTTTCAACATTGAGTCTGACCCAGGCTCAAACTTTGGCTCTGCCTCTTGATAGCTGTTTGTTTCCTCAAATGTGTGTACTGAATACAATATTGTTAGTGAAGAAATGCTTCCTCTAGAGAAGCTGTTTTAACACACGCAGCTCACCAAACCAAAACACTCCCTTAGCTTTTGTATCTCCATTTCCCATCAACCCACCTACCTGTAGTACTTTAAGTCCC
>SJYQ01005468.1:11010-24062 GCA_006410935.1 Redunca redunca
ATTAATTTAAAATTAATTTAAATTAATTTAAAAAAATTCTTTTTGAGGTCCATTATATGGATGAACCATAGTCTATTTAACCAATTGGTAAACATTTAGAATCTTCTTAGTGTTTTGATACTTATAAACATGCTGTAGTGAACTTCCTTCTTCACATTTACTTCCTTTGAATACATATCTAGAAGAAACGCCTTCCCCAGAGTTGTACAAATTTCTATTCCTAACAATAATTTAAGCATTCCCGATTCTCTATATTCTTTAAAATATGGAGTATTGTCCATCATTTTCATCTTTCCTAATGCGATATATATAAATAATATCTAACTTTCATTAGATTGGGAAAAAGTGGAAACAGTGACAGATTTTCTTGAGCTCCAAAATCACTGCAGATAGTAAATGCAGCCACAAAATTAAGAAGCTTGCTCCTTGAGAGAAAAGATATGGCAAACCTAGGCAGCATATTAAAAAGCAGAGACATCACTTTGTCAAGAAAGGCCCATAAAGTCAAAGCTATGGTTTTTCCAGTAGTCATGTAAGGATGTGAGAGTTGAACCACAAAGAAGGCTGAGTACCAAAGAATTGATGCTTTCGAACTGTGGTGCTGGAGAAGACTCTTGAGAGTCCCTTGGACTGCAAGGAGATCAAACCAGTCCATCCTAAAGAAAATCAACCCTGAATATTCACTAGTAGGATTGATGGTAAAGCTGAAGCTAACTATTAATTTAAAATAATCACCCATAATTAACTACTCTAACATAATTCTTCATTTTCCTGTGTTCTCTTCCAGTCTTTGCTTTGTGCATACATATTTTAGGGGCTTCCCAGGTGGTGCTAGTGGTATAGAACCTGCCTGTCAATGCAGGAGACATAAGAGATATGGGTTCAACCCCTGGGTCAGGAAGATCCCCTGGAGGAGGAAATGGCCACCCACTCCAGTTTTCTTGCCTCGAGAATCCTATGGACAGAGGAACCTAGTAGGCTACAGTCCATGGGGGTCACAAAGAGACAGACACGACTGAAGCAGCTTAGCACACATACATATATATTTTAACTACTAGTTCTAATCATTCAATTAAAAAAAATATTTAGTGTAACTAATTTTAAACATATACAAAGTAGGCAGAATAAAATAGTGAAGCCAGCTACCCTAATCCAGCCCCCCAAAACATGAAACTGAAATCAGTCATGTTCCATCTACCTTACCTGCTACTTGCCCCCACCCACATTTTCTGAAACAAATCCCAGACATCATATCTTTCCATCGGTAAATATTTCAGTAGTAACCATTCATTCAATTTTTCATTCAACTTTTTTCACTTGTAGTCTAAGGAAGACAAAGACATCAATAATTCAACTCAAAAAAACAAAGTATTCTGACGTCGGCAGTGAGGATTGATTTGAGGTGCAAGGGAGGAATGTCTAAAAGCTACTGTGTCTGAAGAGCTTTATTAATGAATCTTTTCATTTTTTTCCCCATCCTTCTTTTTGTGGTAAGATACAAGAGAATCCAATTAAAATCCCACATGTTGTCACCTACACACCAAATCGAATATAACACGGGCCAAATCACGGTATCTCTACACATGAAAAATACCCATCAAAACAGATTTTATTTAATACAACTAAATCTCAAAGCAGTTATTAGTCATCTTCTCCAATCAGCAATTTTTAAGGATTTCACTATAAACCACCTTGGACATGATGAGTTGTTTTTTGTATTTTTTCTGGCCTCACCACAAAGCATATGGGATCTTAATTCGCAACCACGGATCGAACTTCTACCCCCTGCCTTAGAAGACAGAGTCTTAACCACTGGACTGCTGGAGAAGTCGCATATTTTAGTTTTTTTAAGATTTCAGATGATTATCCACTGGCTCAACATTTCTTGGAAGACAGGTTACCATCTTCCTCCCTTGTTCCATTAATTTATGTTGCAGTATCATGGAGAGCGTCACCCCTCAGCCCTTTAGAGAACAGTAGTATTAAGGAGGTAATATGAAAACCCATCCCCAAAAGAGATTTGGCAAACAAGAAATCGTCATTATTCCCACACTTAACACATACAGCACTTGGTATTCTAGTAGAGTAACTCACAGTGTAAACTGGGGTTGGGGTGTTGCTACAGACTTGTCTTTATTCGTTGTATAACCTTTTTAGACTACTAGTTACAGTTCTGAGTCAATGCACCATCCCTTATCCTGGTTCTACCCTACAGGACAAATTTTACTACAGATGAGAAAAACCAAGACAGAGAGATTTAAGATCAAACACTGGTGGGACTTCCCTGGGGGTCCAGTGGTTAAGAATCCACGTTTCTACTTCAGGGGACATGCACTGGATCCCGGGTCAGGAACTAAGGTCTCACATGCCAGCGAGGCAAATAGATCAAACACTGGCACGCGGTGGAGTCATAATCTGAAGCCCAGCATATCAGTTGGGATGATTTGGTTGCAAGCCAAAGAAATTTGCTAAATTCAGCCCAAAGGGGGAGCATTAATTAGAGGCATATTGAAAGAATGAATGTAGCTAAAGGAGACAGGCTGGAACCAGGGCAGCAAGGATGACCCCATCCTCTGGTCTGGAAAGTGTGAACATCAACTTGTTTTTCATCTTCGATTAAGTATTTTGTACAAGATTCGAAGTTCAGGAAAAGAGAGCTTGACTGGTTTTTAACTTCAGAAGGAGGACAGAGCATGTAATTTATTATTCCACGAAGAAGCTCATGCTTTAGAAGAATTAATTCTTCTAAAGGAATTTAGAGTGCAGCTTTGAAGGGTGAAATAGATGCTGGGCTGCAAGAGAAAAAGTTCTGTGGTGACATCTTGAGTCCACTGTGAAGATCTCCCTTCAGGGAAGGACTTGTCCCAGCTATCAGAGAGTTGCTTGCAGACATCCTTGCAGGAATTGCCTTTGCTGCAGAGAGCTACCTCATCCATGGTTACACCCTTCCAGGGACAGCCCACATTACTGAAGTTAGGTAGAAAGGCCTTACTATAGTCAAAGCTATGGTTTTTCCAGTAGTCACGTACAGATGTGAGAGCTGGACCGTAAAGAAGGCTGAGCGCCAAAGAATTGCTGCTTTCAAACTGTGGTGCCGGAAAAGACTCTTGAGAACCCCTTGAACTGCAAGGAGATCAAACCAGTCGATACTAAAGGAAATCAAACCTGAATACTTATTGGAAGGTCTGATGCCAAAGCTAAAGCTCCAATCCTTTGGCCACCTGATGTGAAGAGCCCACTCATTGGAAAAGACCCTGATGCTGGGAAAGATGGAGGGCAGGAGGAGAAGGGGACGACAGAGGATGAGATGGTTGGATGGCATCACCAACTCTATGGACAGGAGTTTGAGCAAGCTCCGGGAGTTGATGATGGACAGTGAAGCCTGATGTGCTGCATGCAGTCCATGGGGTGGCAAAGAGTTGGACACAACTTAGTGACTGGACAACAACAGCATTTCAGCGTAGGGCTGGGACAACTCTGTAAGGCCCTTTTTGCTCCAGAGCCCCAGAAGGGCTGGCTGAGCCAGCTGTACAGCCTGTGGCACAGTGCAGCTTTTCCCTGTACCCTCTCCTGCATCCCTCTTCTCCTTCCATAGGTGCTGATTCTGAGAGATTATTATTATTATTATTATTATTTTGGCTGCCCCGCCTAGGTCTCAGTGAGGGCGTGTAGGATCTAGTTCTCTAATCAAAGATAGAACCCAGGCCACCTGCATTGGGAGCATGCAATCCTAATCACTGGACTGTCCGGGAAGTCCCCTAAGAGAATTTTTTATAAATATCCTGTATGATTAACTCAGTCTCAGAGTTTGCTGTTCAAGAGCCCAATCTGTAAACATCTGCATTCACTGATTCTGACTCCCAAGTTTTCTACATTCTTACCCTACCAAATGTAATCATGGCATCAAATGGAATTAAGACTTTTTTGGTTATTGTAATATATATGCACATACATATAAAACATAAAATTTATCATTTTAACTGTATTTTTCAGTAGCATTAAATATATTTACATTGTTGTGCAACCTCATTATAGCTTTTTATGAACATTTAGAATTATAAACCCACAGAATATTAGAACTAGAGAGATCTTCATATACTAAAGCATGCAAATTCATCTATCAGAACCTAGCAAACATAAAGAGAAAGAAACAGAAAGATTGATGGGTGATGAGAGAGAAATAAAGCAGGCATGCCCCTTTTTTCACATGCAAGCAAGAAGTATAAATTCACTGCCCCTACACAGACTCCAGTTCCCTACCACTTCTCCAAGGCAGGCATCTCCCCACGATGAGGGTGATTGTGGATTTAAGATTTATATTTTGCTATAACATGGCACCAAACACAAACCAACCACTTCATCTGATTTCAATTAAAAAAAAAATTATACAGAGGTCTGCCCTCATACTGGACAAAAACAATTATCTAGCTGAGACTCAATAAAAGTTGGTGTGTCAGGGCAGCTTAAGGCCTTCCTAAGGGATTTTCAAAAGTAAATTTCACTATATTTAATTTTCATCTCATATCCTGACCTTATAACCTCACTTATGTGAAGTACAACCCCTTATAAGTTAACCTGCTTTGCAATAGTATGGCATTAACTTATATAAAAAATCATGATATTGCGAAAAGAAAAGAAAAAAAATGTTTAAGGTGAATGGAAGTACAGGGTGAAAATAAACTGAAATAAGTTCTTATTAGATTACTTATGGGTTTCCCTATTGTGAGACTCTATAGCAGCTAGCCGCAGAAGGCAATGGCACCCCACTCCAGTACTCTTGCCTGGAGAATCCCGTGAACAGTGGAGTCTGGTAGGCTGCAGTCCATGGGGTCGCACAGAGTGGGACACGACTGAGTGACTTCCCTTTCACTTTTCACTTTCATGCATTGGAGAAGGAAATGGCCACCCACTCCAGTGTTCTTGCCTGGAGAATCCCAGGGACAGGGGAGCCTGGTGGGCTTCCGTCTATGGGGTCACACAGAGTCAGACAAGACTGAAGTGACTTAGCAGCAGCAGCAGCATAGCAGCTAACAGCGCTGTTCAATAGAAATACAGTGCCAGCCACCTAAATAATTAAATCTTCTACTTAGCCACTTAAAAAAAAATTTTTTTGGCCACATTGCACAGCTTATTTCCTCCACTAGGGATCAAACCCACACCAGATCACCAGGGAATTCCCCACTATATTTTTAGAAAAGAAACAGGTAAAATGAGTAACACAATTCACTTATCCCAATACATATCCAAAATATGGTCACTTCAACATGTAATCAATGTAACAATTGTTAATGACCTATTTTACTTTTTCATAATGTGTATTTTGCAATTACAATGCATCTTAACTTGAACCAACCACATTTCAAGGGTTCAGGGGTCGATCACATGTGGCTAGTAATTTCCTTATTGAACAATGCAGGTGTCAAACGTTCTCTGGTAACAGAGAAATCTCTCATTCCTCTGCAAAGTTTGGTCTAATTGGGTAACATTTGAGGAAAAGATGTGGAGATATATGTGGCTCTGTATCAAAGCTTTATCTGCCAGAACTGAGGAAGACTTCCATGCATCCTAGATTTAAAGTGGACAACAGTCTGACTTTTGGCAGAATGAAAACCCAAACCCAATTCCTTAATGCACCCTTAGCAGAGAGAAGCAACATCTCCCCAGGCAGAACATGAATCAATAGTTTCCAATTCCCCAACAAGCAGTGAATCATTAAAGTTTCACAAGGATAATTCCCGGTACATTCCAATCAAGTCTGTGAATTATAGACAAGAAGTCTATTCTTCAAGCCTCACTGCCTTCTATCCCAAAGGAGAAAACAGCAACAGCTAATAGAGAAGACATGAAAAAACTACCCAAGTATTGAACTACTGATTTGACTTAAAACAACAAGCTCAACTGTTTACAACATAGACAAATAAAAGCAAGAGCTCAGTTTTTACTGCCTTGAAACAAAATTGAAATATGGAACTGCAAACAGCTTTAAGACAAATGATACTGATTTTATAACCTTTTACTCCATTCTGTTAATTCTCTGCCTACATAATACCAAATTAAAGAGAGGACTAATTTATTCATATACGCTTAGGCAGGCAAAAGCACACACACACACACACCATACCACACACACACACACACACACACACACACACACAGAGTGTGATTTGTGATGCAGAAATCTTGAACTAAAAACTCAACATAAAAATTCTCCCATAATTAGTGAAACCTGCAGGGTCTTGGCAACAGCAAACTGTGAAGCTGACCTGTTAGAAACACCTTCAAATCCACAGCACACAGAACTCCCTGGGAAACCCTGCTGCAGAAACACTCAAAGCCAAAATACTACAAATAGATGGGAGGGAGGTTCAGAAGGGAGGGAACATGTGTATACCTGTGGCTGATTCATGTTGATGTATGGCAGAAACCAACACAACAGTGTAAAGCAATTATCCTCCAAATAAAAATAAATAATTTTTTAAAAATAAAATACATGATAACCTAAAAAAATTATAAATTACTAAGAGGAAGATTAAAAGGGGGAGAGGCAGAAACAACAAGAGAAAGTATACTCCTAAAACTCAAGATAATCAAGCAATCTAGAGAGATTTTTAAATACGTTGCTCTCAGATTTTTTAAAGAATAGATACTTTACAGAAAAAAAAGGACACCATACAAAAAATAGCAATATAATAAAAGAACCAATTAGAAATTTCATAGATTAAAAAATAAAATCACTGTGTAAAACACTTAATGGACAGATTAGACAGAGCAGTTCAGTTCAGTTGCTCAGTTGTGTCTGACTCTCTGCGACCCCAAGAACTGCAGCACTCCAGGCTTCCCTGTCTGTCCATCACCAACTCCCAGAGCTTGCTCAAACTCATATCCATCAAGCTGGTGATGCCATCCAACCATCTCATCCTCTGTCATCCACTTCTCCTCCTGCCTTCAATCTTTCAGCACCAGGGTCTTTTCCAAGGAGTCAGTTCTTCCCATCAATGGCCAACGTATTGGAGCTTCAGCTTCAGCTTCAGCATCAGTCCTTCCAATGAATATTCAAGACTGATTTCCTTTATGATTGACTGGTTTGATCTCCTTGTAGTCCAAGGGACTCTCAAGAGTCTTCTCCAACACTACAGTTCAAAAGCATCAATTCATCGGTGCTCAGCTTTCTTCACAGTCCAACTCTCACATCCATACATGACTACTGGAAAAACCACAGCTTTGACTAGATGGACCTTTGTCAGCAAAGTAATGTAAACAGAATAGTAGACATAGCTAAAATAAATCAATGGATTGGAAACTAAATATAAAGAAATCATATAAAACATAGCCTATAAAAACTTAAAAAAAAAAAACTTGAAGGTAAATCAGGTTACTTCCCTGGTGGTACAGTGGCTAACCCTCTGAGCTCTTGGTGCAGGGGGTCTGGATTCGACCCCTGGTCAGAGAACTAGATCCCACATGCTGCAACTAAGATCTGGCACAGCCAAACAAACACATGATTTTTAAAAAAGTAAATCAGAAACATGGAGGATAAAATGAGAAGATTTCACATACACTCAATAGGAGTTACAAATAAAGAAAATTGAAAGGGGGATAGTATTTGGAGAAATATAGATGAAGTTTTAAGGACTTTTTTTTTCCTAAATTGAAGAAGCCCACCCAGCCAAGCAGGAAAAATAAAAACACACACTTACCTAGACACTTTGGAGTCAAACTATGGAACATTGAACTCAAAGAGAAAAATGTTAAAACTATCAGAGAGATGATAAAGCTTATTTTCACAGTCAAGACAATTTATTAGACTTATAACAGATTTCTCATGCACACATTTAGCCAAATCACTAGGTAGTCCCTATATCCATCCCTATCTCTAAAGACCATTAGTTATAAAGGAAAAAAAAAAACCACTCTCTTTTCAAAAGCCTACATTATAAACATTATTCTAGGTGTTGTCAAAAGCACATTATGTAGCTACAATCTCAATATTTTAGGAAATATTCCACTCCCATGCCAGATTTGGCTCTTAATTCCACTTAACACATAGCACAAATATCAGACCAGTGAGTGTATGCTCAGATTTTTTGTGACCCTATGACTGCAGCCCACCAGGCTCTTCTGTCTATGGGATATTTCAAGCAAGAATACTGGAGTGGGTTGCCATTTCCATCTCCAGGAGATCTTCCCGTCCCGGGGACTGAACCTGAATCTCCTTCGTTTCCTGCATTGGCAGGCGGATTCTTCACCACTGAGCCCACCTGGGAAGCCCATCAGATCAGATATCATGACTGAAAATCTCAACAGCATCTGGTCTTGAAAGTCTAGATACTCTAAGAGCCCTCAAGATAAGAATGATTTTCTGGGACCATTGTCTCATATGGAATGTGGCACTTTATATTTTCCAAGAAGAACAGTAAAAATTTTTCTAACCAAAATTCATGAAGATACAATTTCAAAAACATCTGTACTTTCCAACTTGACCTAGAAATAAAAATATTTTAACTGATGATTTTAGCTCTGTTTACCTTTGGGATTATTAACTTAAAGATCTACATTTTTAAAAGAAGGATATCTTTGTGCAAATGTCAATTGGCTTTTGTATATTTGTCTCCATGTGCGAAACTCTAGGTATTGTGTTTGAATTTTTAAAAAATACATATCTGTTTCTATGACTTTCTTTCTTTCTTTGTACAGCTCCATGTCGCTGTCTTAAAACAAACCAACCCAGGCTTTCTCACTTGGTTCCTCTGTCTGCCTTTCCCTTTCATGCTCTAATTATGTCTCTTCTTTCACTTTCTGTCCTCATCTTCCCTCTGTTTCTTTTCCTTAGCTTTGCAATATTGAGAAACATTTTAAAATAATTTGAGAAGTAATATAAAGGACAGAGCACAGGCTTCAGATCAGATAGTGAGGTGAAGTGAAGCGAAAGTCCCTCAGTCCTGTCCGACACCTTGCAACCCCATGGACTATATACAGTCCATGGAATTCTCCAGGCCAGAGTGGGTAGCCTTTCCCTTCTCCAGGGGATCTTCCCAGCCCAGGGATTGAACCCAGGTCTCTCACATTGCAGGCAGATTCTTTACCAGCTGAGCCACATGGGAAGCCCTCAGGTCAGATAGAGGGAGTGAGTGAGTGAAAGTCGCTCAGTCATGTCCGACTCTTTGCGACCCCATGGACTATACACAGTCCATGGAATTCTCTAGGCCAGAATACTGGAGTGGGTAGCCTTTCCCTTCTCCAAGGAATCTTCCCAACTCAGGGATCAAACCTAGGTCTCCCGCATTGCGGGTGGATTCTTTACCAGCTGAGCCACAAGGGAAGCCCAAGAATACTGGAGTGGGTAGCCTATTCCTTCTCCAGGGGATCTTCCCAACCCAGGAATCAAACCGGGGTCTCCTGCATTGCAGGCAGATTCTTTACCAACTGAGCTATCAGGGAAGCCTCCAGATCAGATAGACAGGGATTCAAATCCTAGTTCCTCACTTTCAAGGACTATGGGTCTTGAGCAAATTATTATCTCTCTAAACTTTATTTTTTAACTGTGAACTGGGGAAATGATGCCTACCCCAGAGTGCTGTCAGGATTACTAGAGATAAAGTATGTAAACAAGCCAACACAGAGTAGGTATCCAAGAAATACTGGTTCACCTTTTCACTTGAATCAGGTTTTATGTTCTTTGTTCTTAATTCTGAAAGCAAATAAATGAAATGTTTTCTATTTCTCTCCAAAAATTGCTTTATGCTTAGCCAACCTGGACTTATTTTCTTCCACTAATAATTAGTAGGTTTTTCTGATGGGAAATGATTGCCCACCTATCAGTGTTTCTCAAATTGTGTTCCACAGAACACTAGACATTAATAGAGGTCAAATCAGTTTGCATATGATGTCTTCATCTTGTAGATTCATGGTTTACTGCTACTGCTAAGTCGCTTCAGTCGTGTCCAATTCTGTGCGGCCCCATAGACGGCAGCCCACCAGGCTCCCCCGTCCCTGGGATTCTCCAGGCAAGAACACTGGAGTGGGTTGCCGTTTCCTTCTCCAGTGCATGAAAGTGAAAAGTGAAAGTGAAGTCACTCAGTCGTGTCCAACTCTTAGCGATCCCATGGACTGCAGCCTACCAGGCTCCTCCATCCATGGGATTTTCCAGGCAAGAGTACTGGAGTGGGGTGCCACACTAGCCTATTAAAAGCAACTCTACAAGCAGTTTCCGTGAGCAACTGTAATTCAGTGTTTTCTGTCATTAGTTGACCATATTCATTTTTTTTGTGTAACACCTAATTAACATCGTGCACATCCAATCAACCCGTCTTAGAAAATGCTAATTTAGAGAGATGGATGGACTTTTTATGTACTTGAAGCAATTTTCCATAAATATAACTTCTTTCAACAGAGAGATAAGAGCTAAATAGCATCCAACTGCAATTATGTTCCTTGAAAATAAATAAAATTATATTCTTTGGCAAGGGTCTAACTAATTCTAATTTGGAGTTGTGGATTATCTTGGTTTTGATTGATTTGTTCTATTTTTTAATGTGGCTATCAAAGGACACTAGCTGAGCGCATCCACAGAGTATGAATCACAAAGACAAATCACACATGCTTTCTTTAAACCTCGGTTTTTTTGTTACTAATGTGGGAGATTAGAGGCTTTTCTACAATCTTGCTGTGAGGACCCAATGAGATCATTCATGTGAAAGTGCAATCTATACCAGCACAGCTTGGACTGGTTAAAAATTAATGCCTTTGGGCTATTGTTCACTGTTAAGGAGGGAGGAGGAAGGAACCTTTAATGGTTCTAAAGAGAAGTAATCAAGGATGTCCAATTGGGCAAGAGGAACTCTCTGAGCTCAGACCCAACCAGTATGGGACTTTTCTTTCCAAAGGCTTTTAAGAGTACACGAACCCCACAGATTTAGATCAGTAATACTATAGACCATTCAGGTATGTAAATTCCCTGAGCTAACAGGCAAGACCCCAGATCAGATAGACAGGGATTCAAATCCTAGTTCCTCACTTTCAAGGACTGTGGATCTTGAGCAAATTATGTTTACATAGTATGTGAACCACTAGACCATTCAGGTATGACCTAAATCAAATCCCTTATGAATATACAGTGGAAGTGAGAAATAGATTTAAGGGGCTAGATTTGATAGACACAATGCCTGATGAACTATGGACAGAGGTTCATGACATTGTACAGGAGACAGGGATCAAGACCATCCCCAAGAAAAAGAAATGCAAAAAGGCAAAATAACTGTCTGAGGATGCCTTACAAATAGCTGTGAGAAGAAGAGAAGCGAAAAGCAAAGAAAAAGAAAGATATACCCATTTGAATGCAGAGTTCCAAAGAATAGCAAGGAAACATAAGAAAGCCTTCCTCAGCAATCAATGCAAACAAATAGAGGAAAACAATAGAATGGGAAAGACTAGAGATCTCTTCAAGAAAATTAGAGATAGCAAGGGAACATTTCATGCAAAAATGGGCTCAATAAAGGACAGAAATGGTATGGACCTGACAGAAGTAGAAGATATTAAGAAGAGGTGGCAAGAATACACAGAACTGTACAAAAAAGATCTTCACAACACAGATAATCACGATGATGTGGTCACTCACACTCACCTAGAGCCAGACATCCTGGAATGTGAAGTCAAGTGGGCCTTAGGAAGCATCAGTAAGAACAAAGCTAGTGGAGGTGATGGAATTCCAGTTGAGCTATTTCAAATCCTAAAAGATGATGCTGTGAAAGTGTTGCACTCAATATGCCAGCAAATTTGGAAAACTCAGCAGTGGTCACAGGACTGGAAAAGGTCAGTTTTCATTCCAATCCCAAAGAAAGGCAATGCCAAAGAATGCTCAAACTACCGCACAAGTGCACTCATCTCACACGCTAGTAAAGTAATGCTCAAAATTCTCCAAGCCAGGCTTTAGCAATATGTGAACCGTGAACTTCCAGATATTCAACCTGGTTTTAGAAAATGCAGAGGAACCAGAGGTCAAATTGCCAGCATCTGCTGGATCATGGAAAAAGCAAGAGAGTTCCAGAAAAACATTGATTTCTACTTTATTGACTATGGCAAAGCCTTTGACTGTGTGGATGACAAGAAACTATGGAAAATTCTGAAAGAGATGGGAATAGCAGACCAGCTGACCTTCCTCTTGAGAAATCTGTATGCAGGTCAGGAGGCAACAGTTAGAACTGGACAAAGAACAGACTGGTTCCAAATAGGAAAAGGAGTACATCAAGGCTGTATGTTGTCACCCTGCTTTTTTAACTTCTATGCAGAGTACATCATGAGAAACACTGGGCTGGAAGAAGCACAAGCTGGAATCAAGATTGCTGGGAGAAATATCAATAACCTCAGATATGCAGATGGCACCACCCTTATGGTAGAAAGTGAGGAAGAACTAAAGAGCTTTTCGATGAAAGTGAAAGAGGAGAGTGAAAAAGTTGGCTTAAAGCTCAACATTCAGAAAACTAAGATCATGGCATCCGTCACATCACTTCACGCCAGCTAGATGGGGAAACAGAGGAAACAGTGGCTGACTTTATTTTTGGGGGCTCCAAAATCACTGCAGATGGTGACTGCAGCCATGAAATTAAAAGATGCTTACTCCTTGGAAGGAAAGTTATGACCAACCTAGACAGAATATTAAAAAGCAGAGACATTACTTTGTCAACAAAGGTCCGTCTAGTCAAGGCTATGGTTTTTCCAGTAGTCATATATGGGTGTGAGAGTTGGACTATAAAGAAAGCTGAGTGCTGAAGAATTGATGCTTTTGAACCGTGGTGTTGGAGAAGACTCTTGAGAGTCCCTTGGACTACAAGGAGATACAACCAGTCCATCCTAAAGGAGATCAATCCTGGGTGTTCATTGGAAGAACTGATGTTGAAGCTGGAACCAATACTTTGGCCACTGATGCAAAGAGCTGACTCATTTGAAAAGAACCTGATGCTGGGAAAGATTGAGGGCAGGAGGAGAAGGGGACAACAGAGGATGAGATGGTTGGATGGCATCACTGACTCAATGGACATGAGTTTGCGTAAACTCCA
>SJYQ01005468.1:24700-62911 GCA_006410935.1 Redunca redunca
GTATCAGTTACTTTTTAAAAGCAACCAAAGGACAGAGTGGTCAGTGGTGTCAGAGTAAGATAAGGACTGAGAAGGGTTCAAAGGATGTAGCAAACATCCAGGTTAGCGAGGGACCTGGCTGAAAACAGTACCTGTGTGGTGGAGGGAGGGGTGGCTTTGAGAGAGAGGAGGAAGTGAAGACCCAGAGAGAGTGAATTTAGACATCTATTTCTGGAAGTTTGGCCATGAAGGAGAAGAAGGAGAGTAATTGGTTCTTGAAGGAAGGAATGAGGAGGAGGCAGGAAGAGGTGCTTAATTTTTGTTTTGTTTCTGTTTTGTTTTTAAGATGGAAAAGGAGCCTGTAGATAAAAAGCAGATGATTCAGAGAAAAGGGCCTTCAGCAGAAAGAGGAATGTTGTAACTGTGGGGAAGGAGGAAAAGCCACAGAGAGGTCAAATGGAGAACTGCCTCTCCAATATCACCGATTGGAATAAAGATTTCCTTGCAGAGACCAGAGCTACTATTTTGAAGAGGAAGGTCTTGCTTCTACCAGTTTGTTTTGAACTGGGAGTGCTCACCCAGTTTGATCCTAAAATGGAAAAATTGTGATGAAAATGTTCATTTTCTTGACTGTGGTGGTTTCACAGGCATGTGCACATGTTAAAGCTCATCAAAGCTTGCACTTCAAATAGCATAATGTATAGTATGTCAGTTTTCCCTCCGCCGAGCTATAGAGAATATTTGTGTGGGTGGTTTCAAACTGGCATGCCTCAGTCAACAGGGGGCGTAGTTGTGCACAACAAGATGGGAAAGGGTTTGCCTGAATATTGGTTCTATGGTTGTTTATCCTGATCTTTTCTTAGATGACAGTGCTCTGATTTATAGGCAGTAAAAGAAAGCAATTAAATAATTATAGGCGTGAAGATACAGGCAAATGGATATGTAAAGGTTAGATAGACTAAAACTTGGAGCTGCTGCAATATTCTTGAGTGCCTGTGTATCCCGTACTCGCAGACTCAGCAGAGAAAGGATGAGATAGCAGGACAAAACATGTCTTCACAGTCACGTGGGAGCCGTATATGGGATTCTCAAGTGGCAGAGATTACAGCTGATGCCTTCCAGAGGACAGAATTTTGTTGCAAGTTTTTGTGACTAGGTCAACACCAGCATAAATATCACACTACTGGTTGATAAGAGAGATGACGGGAACAGAACGCAGAATAAAAGTGGAACACTCCAATGAAACCACTGAAAAAGTAAAAGGAGAATGTGAGATCTTTTTTTAAATTTATTTTTAATTGGAGGATAATTGCTCTACAATGTTGTGTTCGTTTCTGCTGTAAAACAATGTGAATCAGCCATAAATATGCATATATTTCCTCCCTCTTGAACCTGCCTCCCACCCCCAACCCCGTCCCACTCCTCCAGGTTCTCACAGAGTACCAGGTAGAGCTCCCTGAGTTGCACAGCAACTCCCCACTAGCTATCTATTTTATATGGTAATGTATATGTTCCAATGCTACTTTGTCAATTTGTCCCATCTTCTCCTGCCCCTGCTGTGCCCACAAGTCTGTTCTCTATGTCTGCATCCCTGTTCCTGCCCTGCAAATAGGTTCATCAGTATCTGAATGTGAGATCTTAATGCAACGTCAACAGTTGTTAATGCAACACAGGTGTTAATCCACACCCTGGATTTTGCAGGAAGGAGGACCCTTTTCAGGGCCCAAGAGTGGACTCTTGTCTAACACTCAGAAACGAATTGTCTGAGGAGACACATGTGCTGACAAAGCAGGAGACTTTATTGGGAAGAGGAGCCCTGGCGCAGAGCAGCCGGGTAAGGGCAGCCAGGACAATTGCTCTGTCACACGGCTTGCAGTCTCGGCTTTTATGGTAATGGGGTTGGTTTCCAGCTTGTCTCTGGCTAATTATTCTGACTCAGGGTCCTTCCGGGTGGCACGTGCATCCCTCAGCCAAGATGGATTCCAGAGAAAAGGATTCTGGGAGGTTGGTAGGACATATGGACTGGAATCTCCTCTCTCTTTTTGAACTTTCCTGAATTCTTCTGGTTGGTGGTAACTTATAAGGACCTCCTATTGTAAGATAACTCATGCAAGTGGTTACTGTGTGCTTGGCCAGGCAGGGCGGTTTGGGTCAGTGGTTCCCCTAACAGTCTGTGTAAAGGATACACATCTCCTGGGGCTCCTCTGCTTCTCCCAGATATTAATAACGTGTGGCCAGTTTTTTTGATTGAATACACTGGAAAATGGCTCCTTCCTTCCACCCACGTCCCCATCCGTCTTATCTATCACAATACCACCATAAAGTGGACATTATTAGCCCCACCTCACTGCTGTGTAAAAAGAGGTACAGAGAGGAAAATAGCAATGTCCTACTGTATAGTATAGGGAACTATATTCAATAACCTGTGATAAACCATAATGGAAAAGAGTACAAAAAAGAATATAAACATATGTATATTCAGTTATTCTTTTTCTTTCCTTTTTTTTTTTTTTGCCACACCATAGGACTTGTGGAATCTTAGCTCCCTGACCGGGGATGGAACTCGGGCCCCCTGCTATGGAAACTTGGAGTCCTAACCATTGGACCATCAGGGAATTCCCTTCTCTGCTATCTTTTAAAACACTAGTGTCTCTAATGTTTTAGTCATTAGTGATATGTGGCTATTTAAATTAGTTAAAATTAAACTCAATAAGAACCTCAGTTTCTCACTAGCCACACATCAAGTGCTCAGTAGCCATGTGTGGCTACAATATTGGACAGTACAGGTGTAGAACATTTCCCATTATCACAGAGTACCAATGGACCATGCTGCTAACACATTACGATCATGTATCAGGAAGAGACAGTTATGAAACAGGAGGGAAGTGGGCAGGGACAGCCTTTAAAAGAATGACACAGCCATAGGATATAACAAAAACTGGTTAGAACCAAGTAGATCCAAAGCGGCAAGAAATGATTTCCCACGGACCTTGAGCTCATTGTAACACACTAGCACAAGCTAAGTGACACACCCGCCAGTGCCATGACAGTTCTGAAGCTGACCATAAAAGGCCAAAACATGGGTGGTGATCCAATTCTTGTAAATCCCCTTCCCTGAAAATAGTAATAATCCTCCCACTCATTACCATGAAATTACCCAGCCCATAAAAACTAACCACTCCATATTTCAGGGCCTCTCTTGCCTTTCGAGATAGCCCACCCTTTGTCTGTGGAGTGTGAGTCTCCCTAAATATTATAAATCCACTTTTTATCTATCACTTTGTCTCTCAGTGAATTCTTTCTGTGATGAAACATCAAGAACCTGAGCTTTATTAAGTCCCGAGACCATGTGTGTGATGTCAGTTGAAAGACCATGGGGGTGGAGGTGGGGCTTCCTTGGCAGCTCAGTGGTGGGGAATCCACCTGCCAATACGGGAGACACGGGTTCAATCCCTTGTCCAGGAAGATCCCACATGCCTTGGAGCAACTAAGCCCAGGTTCCCCAACTACTGAGCCTGTGCCCTAGAGTCTGGGAGCCGCAACTACTGAGCCCGCACACCTAGAGCCTGTGCCTTGCAACAAAAGAAGCCACCGCAACGAGAAGCCCGCACACCACAACTAGAGGGTCATCCCTGCTTCCCGAAACTAGAGAAAAAGCCCACGCAGCAAGGAAGACCCAGCACAGCCAAAAATGAATAAATAAGTACAATTATTTTTTCAAAATATTAAAAAAAGACTGAAAGACTGTGGGTTCAAGTCCCAGCCTGAGTTACAAGCTCTCAGTTAGACACATGAAATGTTTACCTTTACCTGATTCTGCCCCTCTTTTATCTCCGATGTCTAGTTCGGAATAGTCTCTACAGTCCCCTCTTCAGGCTAAGTACCCAGAGGGCATGCCTGGGGCTGGTCTACTGGCTCTGCAACGTACCCAGCACACAGGGCAGACACCCGGATTGTGATGACAAAGACAGGTGCCTGACACTTTGTCCAAGCCCCGGAGACAGCAGCTCTGAAGCAATCTGCAGTGACAGCGCCAGGGTGGGAAGTGAACAGCCTGTTTCTGCAAATTTCCTGTATTTTTGCCAGCTATGTCAGAATACGACAGAAGCAGAAAGGATTAAGGGAGAAAGTCAGAAGTGAAGTGAGGGGAAGACAGTAGTGGTGCTAAATATACCAAAAACTTGGTAATCAAATGGCCTTTTTCTGGTTCTTCCAGGCATTGAAGTTCATCCTCCAAAACCATGAAGGAGACTTCATGTGCCGTTTCTATAATGGGAATAATGTAATCGTCACTCACCCTCTTAAAACACCCACCAAACATGAATTTATACAATTATACAATTCTGGATCAACTTCTGTGTTAAAACCGCANAGATCAAACCAGCGTCTCAGGCAGATTCTTTAGCACTGAGCCACCTGGGGAGCCCCCAGGTAACTTGGGAAGACCCTAAATCAAAGTGTTCACTTCTCACAGATGAGAAAGATAGCAAGCCTGTGCTATGAAACATAGAAGCTTCCTTTAACTGTGTGACCTAATCAGCTTATTTATTAAGCAATGGAATCATCCTGGGGCAGTATTTCTCAGATTTGAGAAATCACAGACCCCAAGAATGTATCTGAAGAAATTTTATAACTTAGAAGTAACAGTTTCTCATCTGCCTGCAGTGCAGGAGATCTGGGTTTGATCCCTGGGTCAGGGAACACCCCCTGGAGGTCGAAATGGCTACTCACTCCAGTATTCTTATCTGGAGAATCCCATGGACAGAGGAGCCTGGCGGACTACAATCTGTGGGGTCACAAAGAATCAGACATGACTGAGTGACTCAGCACGCATGCATAGAAGCATTATTCACAATGGCCAGAAAGCGGAAACAAACTGAAACTAAGCAAGACACTGTGGGGCTCTCCTGGGTACAAACCCTTCATGTTTCTTGTTTGCAGGATATAGGCTTCATTCAGTGTCCGAGACCTTTGGTGAGTTCCAAAGGGATGATTCAAACAGTTGCTAATCAGAGAGGAGAGGGAACACAGAAACAGGGGAGTAGCAGTCGAGAAACAAAAATGCAGGGACTTCCCTGGAGGTCCAGTGGTTAGGTCTGCCTGCTTCCCCTGCAGGCAGCATGGTTCCATCCCTGGTCAGGGAATTAAGATCCCACATGCCTGTGGCATGACAAAACAAACTAACAAAAAACAATAGTGCAGGGGTAAGGTCCTTGTCCTTTTGGAGAAACATATAACAACATCTCTGAGTTCTTCTGCAGGAACCAGGTGGAGGATGGTATCTTCAGGTTGAGCACAAGATTCCTAGAACACCACCCTGTTACCTCAGCACCAACCAACCAGAAGAAAGCCACACAACTTTGGGTTGAGATGAACCCTCATCCCAAATTTTGCCCACTGGGGAGTTCAGGTTTTCTGAGTACAAGCTGCCCATTCTCCTGCTTGGCCCTGCAATAAGCCACCTTTCTCTGCTCTAAACCCCGATGTTTTACTAGTCTTAGAGTTAAATTTACATGAGACAGATTAACAGGAGAAAATCATATAGAGTTTACTTACACAAATATGTGGGAGGCACCCAGGAAAATTGAATAACTCACCAAAATGGCCTCATTTTAAATAACTTCTTCAACTGAAGACAAAAGATGTTTAGGGTAGGGAGAGTCAGTTTTGGAAGGTTAACAGGAAAAGTACAGTAAAGTGATGCAGATTTAAATTGCCTTCCTACCATGGTTTCTAGAGTTTGGGGTTCTTCCACATAGAAGGGGGAGATTTCCCTTACAAATGTAAATGTTTCTTACAAAAAGCCAACTTCTACTTGGTTTTCAGAGCCCTTCCCTAGCTAGGGAACTGACACCCTGCAAGTTGTGTGGTCTGACAAAAAAAAAAAAAAAGAACCAGAGAAACTCATCAGAAAATGACCTGAGGCCAGATTAAAGGAGTACAGGCCCTGTACACACCCAAATCTAATCAGCAACCCTGCCCTTGAACCATTGCTATAAAATTCCTCCCCAAATCCTTTCTGGTTGGGACACAGTTTCTGAGGCATAAGCCCACTGTTATCCTCCACTTTGGCAAAGTAAAGCTACTCTTTTCTTCTTCAACCAAATCTCTGTCTCTGAGATTTGATTCACCACCAGTGCATAGAGGTTGAGCTTTTGGCATCAGTACCAATTAATCTAATGTGGAAAATTCTCTAAGAAAGCCTCCTGCTGGGGCCTCACTTGGGTCATGGATTGACCACCCCTGATTTAAACACTATGACCTTCCAAAAGTGTCTGAAGCAGTGGAATAAAGATGGATGCTGCTAACTGAAGTCAGAGGGTGAAGGGCAACAAGAATTTATGTAAGCAAGGGTGATAGGGACAGAGTAAAGGAACAAAATAGGTGACTAACTAGCTAATCCCACTAGGGGATTGTAAGTAGAAAACATACAGGAGACCCCTGTAAGTTAATGATTATTCAAGAAAGCAGATTTCCCTGGCCACAAAACCATCAGGCTCACTTAGCAACAAAACCATGCAGCAGAAGCACTAGCCATGCCCCCAAACAATAAAACAATGGTCGCATGAAACCCACATACTGTCCAGTGAGCCCAGTAAGGTAATGATCGCGAGGACATGCTTTCTGCACACATGAAAAACAGTAATTTGTGGACCTTGCTTGATTATGTAAGAACAAGAAAACTCCCCTACCCAACCTGAGGAGGAACAGATGAATGGAAGCATGATCTCTACTCAAAAAAAGACAAAGACGTTCTCCCCCTTTCCACTTTTCCTTTGATTATAAAAATGTAGTCCAGTAAGTTCTCAGGTTGTGGCATTTCTTGTCCACCCTTCTTGACCCCGCCAAACCCCCCAATTCTAATCTGTCACTTTGCCTCTCACTGAATTCTCTTCTGCATTGCAACATAAAGAACTATGGTACCAGAGCTCTTCGGAGCCCCTGAAATGACACCAAACAGTTGCAAGGGAGGCTTTCCCACATGGTTGGTTTGCACAGGGGCAAAAGTCAAGGAGTACAGGATGTGGTTCACAGCTGGCTCTTCTATTGTTTAGCTAGAGGACAACTGTCTCTACTCTCTGATCCTTTTTCCTCTCACCTAGAAAAAAATCAGACAATATCCCACCTCTTTGGGCAGTTGTTCAGATGAGTTCAGTTAACCAAACTTTTACTGGGCATCTGATTTTTATGTATTAGACATTGAGATAGTGCTGGGAGGAAATCAGAGTGGCCCCTACCTTCAGGGGACTTCTCTGGTGGCTTAGTGGTATAGAATCGGTCTGCTAAAGCAGGAGATATGGGGTTTGATCCCTGGGTCAGAGAGAACCCTGGAGAAGGAAATGGCAACCCACTGCAGTATTCTTACCTGGGAAATCCCATGGACAGAGGAGCCTGTTGGGCTACAGTCCGTGGGGTCATAAAAGAGAGAGATATGACTTAGCAACTAAACAATAACAACTACTTTCCAGGAGCCAGAGTCTAGTGGGGGAGACTACTATACTGAGTGCTATGGAAAGAAATTTTAAAGGACTCTGAAAACTACTAAAGTTCTACAAAATATATGATAATAATATACCTTTATTATCTAATATGAGTCAATGGTTGATCTGATTCCTGACTCTGGGTACTTTTCTAATAAGAATACTTTTGTAGGGATTTCCCCAGTGGTCTAGTGGTTAAAAATCCACACTTCCACTGCAGGGTCGCAGGTTTGATCCCTGACTGAGGAACTAAGATTCCACATACCTCACAGCACAGCCAAAAAAAAAAAAAGAAGAAGAATATTTTTGTAGAATTAAGCATTGAGGCACTTATTGAATATCACTTACCTGGGCATTGACTGCACTCACTGTTTTCCATAAAGACATTTTCATCTTGTGCCCACTAGGTGTCTCAATATTTTACAAGAAAATAGAAAAGCACAATGTTTTCACCTGTATCCTGAGTCAGCTGTAATATAAAGATATTACTCGACTAAAATCTCAACTACTTTCTAGCAACCATTGTGAAAAATGCCAGTAAGTATAGTTTCCTCTCTTTGAGAAGGGAAGAAAACTTCTTTGTGGATTCTCTCTCTTTCTCATAATCCATGTATCTGCAAATTATTCTCCTAAGAAAACCAAGAAGAAACTGGCTTGGAAGACCAAGAATAAGTTTTTCCACCAAGTGAATACTAAGACCCTACATGCAAGAACAAAATAAAACCAACCAACCAAACAAAAAACACCCTACAGGCAACAGCATTGCATCCCCACTGGTTTCCTGGGCTAGAATTTAGTTGTCATCTACATATGAGGTGACATCCCAAAGTACATCATAGTATTTGTGTACCCAGGCAGAATGTATTCCTCTCTACATTCACAGGTGTCAGTCAAAAGATTCATTTTCACAATACAATCCAAGGTCCCTTGCATTGTGTATTTCAGGGTTGTAAATGACACATAACTGCTTATCCCAATGTTTTCACTTTTGTTGTGCATGACTTTTCTTTAGATGGCCTATGGTAGAACCCTTTGCCTATGAGTGACATCAGAGAGGAAGCTACCAGATAATAAACAGGAGACCGAATGCCCTCAAAAATCAACTGCTATTTTAAAAGCTCAACTCATCAGGCTTTCACAAACTACAACTGGAAGTATAACTGGATATAACCTTTCTGCAATGCAATTTGGCAATATCTAGTCAAGAATATATTTAACAGTGTGTGTCTGTCAGAATCCCAGAAGGAAAGGGATTTCTTCCAGGATGGTTCAAATGAGGAGACATTAGTAAAAGGACTACTTACAGATGGGTAGCCCCGGCGGTTAAGGGAGTAAACAAGGGTTGTTGAGGCCAGTCAAAGAACAACATCCCTAGAGATAAAGGGACAAGGCAAGGGAATAATCTTATGGAACTCAGTAAGGGCAAGAACAGTGGAGGAGGAGCCACCATGAAAGGAGGGGGAGGCACACAGCCACTGCCTCAGAACAGGAAGACAGAGAGGAGGGGGAACCTTGACTTCTCTCTTCTCTTGCTTTCTCCTCCTGGTGCCACCAACAGCATGAAGCTCAAGGAAGCCAAAGGCACGAGATCCTAGACTTGAAATCTATAAAGAGACAAAGAAGAATGAACAAAAGCAGAGAAGGGGTGGGAAGAGGACTGGAAAATAACCAGCACAAGACGATAATCCATTTCTAAGAATATACGCTGCTGCTGCTGCTAAGTCACGTCAGTCGTGTCCAACTCTGTTCGACCCCATAGACAGCCGCCCACCAGGCTCCTCCGTCCCTGGGATTCTCCAGGCAAGAACACTGGAGTGGGTTGCCATTTCCTTCTCCAATGCATGAAAGTAAAAAGTGAAAGTGAAGTCACTCAGTCGTGTCCGACTCCTAGCGACCCCGTGGACTGCAGCCTACCAGGCTCCTCCGTCCATGGGATTTTCCAAGCAAGAGTACTGGAGTGGAGTGCCATTGCCTTCCCTAAGGGACATAACCAAACAGAGAAGAAAAGAATCACATGAAAGTATATTCTTCATGGTTAAGCATAATAGTGAAAAAAATGAAAACAAGCTAATTTCTTTAATAGGAGAACGGATAGATAAATGGGCTTCCCTGGAGGCTCAATAGGGGCTTCCCAGGTGGCGCTAGTCGTAAAGAATCTGCCTGCTAAGGCAGGAGACTCCAGAGACGCAGGTTTGATCCCTGGGTTGGGAAGATCCGCTGGAGTAGGAAATGGCACCCCACTCAGTATGCATTCTTGCCAGGAAAATTTCATGGGCAGAGGAACCTGGCAGGTTATAGTCCTTGGGGCTGCAAAGAGTCAAATGTGACTGAGCACGTGCAGACAAATATATTATAGTGCATCCATACTTCAGAATTGGTGCCATTATTAATATTTTTGAAGAATCTGTGGTGATATGCAAAAAATGCTTACCATAAAATGTTAATTAAGAAAGAAGGTACACAACTATATGCATAGTATTAGCTCAATTCCATTAACACCTAAATGCAAAGGGAAAAACACCTAACAATGTGGGTTTTTAAAATTTTAAATATTTAAATTTTAATATAAAAAAGTAAATGCTACTTTTAAAATATAAAGTTAAATTCTAAATTTGATTTTAATAAATTAACGGCTACAATAAAATTTAAAATTATACTTGAAGATGTGTACAAAAATGTATTACTCCCTTATTCTCCTCCCTGCTTGGTACTCCTAACAACATTAATAATCTCTTTTTGATGATGGGACATTATAATTTTTGCTTCACAACTTCCAATATTTTTCCTTTTCACAATAAGCATAGAATACTTTTGTGATCAGGGGGAAAAGTCAATGCCAAAAAAAGAGTCGATCTCACTGAAATGTACTCTACTCAATTTAAAATATTAATAAAGGACACAACAATTGTTTAAGTAAGTTAAAACCAGTGACATGAAGGGTGAACCTCAATCTATGTCTACTTGATATCTGGACAAAAATGAAAGAAACATCATCAATTTCTACATGATATCAAATATCCAGATATTTTAGATGATTTTGGTTTTTTACTACATTTTTCACTCTTCACTTGAATGACAGGCATCATATTAATTTAGCTTTAGTTGAACTCATTCTTACCTTGCAACTCTGAAAAATGTAAGAAATTCCTACAACCTAAAAGTTGTTCCTCACATTGAAATAATTATGTTCTCTCTTTTAAATTTTATATTTTACTCTTCAGTATCATTTTTAACTATATATTTTTTATTATCAAATAATAAACCAATACATTCTTGTTTTAAAGATCCAAGCAATATAAAGAATACAAGTGTCCCTTGTTCACCTTCTCACACTTTGTCTCCTTCCCCTAGGTGACCTGTTTTCAGTTTGTCATGTAACTCTCAAGACATTTGCTTATTTTCATGCATATATCTCCAGGATCCTTGGATTTCTTTGGTGGCTCAGATGGTAAAGAATCTGCCTGCAATGTGAGAGACCTGGGTTTGATCCATGGATTGGGAAGATCCCCTGGAGGAGGGCACGGCAATCCACTCCAGTTTCTTGCCTGGAGAATCCACATGGACAGCGGATCGTGGCGGGCTACAGTCCATGAGGTCGCAAAGAGTTGGACACGGTTGAGCGACTAAGCACAGCATATGCACATAGAATATATAGTTTTATTTTTATTTTCTAAAAAACCAATGCTGTATTGTACATATTATTCTGCAACTCACTTTAAAAAACCAGGAGGGTGTTTTGTGTGTGTGTGTGTGTGTGTGTGTGGTTGTGCTGGGTGTTCGTTGCCGTACAGGTTTTCTCTAATTCCGGCAAGCAGGGGCTACTCTCTCTTTTTGGTGGACGGACTTCTCCTTGCCGTGGCCTCGCTGTTGTGGAGTGTGGGCTCTAGAGCATATGTGCTTCAGTAGTTATGGGCTCTAGAGACTCAATTCAGACTCAATAGTTGCTGTGTATGGATTTAGTTACTCTGCGGCATGTGGGATATTCCTGGATCAGGGATCAAACCCACGTCTCCTTCATTGGCAGGTGAATTCTTCACCACTGAGCCACCAGGGAAACCCGAAACTCATTTTTTTTTTCTCATGTTGAAGCTCCGCTTCTTCTTTTTTTTTTTTTTTTGTAGTGGTTACACAGTTTCCATTGTTGACATATTCTAGTTTTTCTGATCACTCCTGGTTGATGGCTCTTTGGGTTGTTTTTAGTTGTCTGCTATTTCAGACAATTCTATAATGAAAACCCTTACACATGCCTCTATATCTATATGCAAGCCTTATTCTCTAAAGGAGCTGATGAAAAATGGACCTTTTCTGTTTTGAAAAGTGTGTGCACTTAAATTTTTACTTGGTACTATTGAGCAGGCTTCCATAAAGGTTTATCGCTTTACACTTTCAATAGGAAGATGAAACGATGCCAGCCTCACTAATAATCAGGACAATGCAAATTCAAATAAAATAGGATACCATTTTTACCATTTGGGGTTCACAAATTCAAAAGGACTGATAATGCAAAGTGTGAGGGAAGATAGAGACATGTATCTTCACATAATGTTCTTTTTACATCCAGATTCCTTGGAGACGTCTTATTAAAAGTGATTACGCTAGACTGTTACAATAAATAAACAGGCTATTTCTGTTACAGGATCACTGATTTTTATATGTGCTAATAGCCACCCTCTGTTAACATATACTCACCCAGAGTTTTTATCAGGTATTATTGTTTTGCAACATACTAATTTCTCTTTCTTTTTTTTTTTTTTGGCCATGTCATTGTGCCTTGTGAGATCTTTGTTCCCAAGGATTGAACCCCTGCAGTGGAAGTACCGAGTCCTAACTACAGGGCCACCGGGGAATTCCCTATGATTACTAATTCCTTAATTTACCAAGTAGATAAGAATTTCTTCTCTTAACAACCACACTTTGGTTTATAATTTATAAAATACTTTCACATTCTCATAGGTTACTTCAGTTGATTTCTGCCTCGTGACAGTGTGAGATGCTATTTCAGATGAGGAAACTGAAGCTCAGAGACATTAAATGATTTTCCAAGGTCACAGTTATAAGTGGAAGGGCTCAGGTCTTCTGACTCTCAGTTCCATTAGCTTTTCACTTTCTTAATTTTTTTAAAACAAAGTACAGCTCAGGTCCTCCTGTCTCTTCCATGGACCTCAAGGCATCCAGAACGAACCATAGGGGGCAGTCTGGTGCAGCAGAAGATACAATAGGGTGAAAGCCTATTGCGTGAGAACTGGCTTTTTGTTTCTACTCTGGGCTCCCCTAGCTGTATGATCTTAAGCAAGTCATTTAGTCTCACATGGCCTCAGCTGCCTGTTTCAAAAAATAGACCTGATGGGACTTCCTTGGTAGCTCAGTGATAAGGATCCGCCTGCCAATGCAGGGGACATGGGTTCCTTCCCTGATCCAGGAAGTTCCACATGCCACAGAGCAACTAAACCCCCGTGTGCCACAAACTACCGAGCCTGAGCTCCAGGGCTCTCGAGCCACAACTACTGACCCTGTGAACCTAGAGTCTATGCTCCACAACAAGAATACATGCTGCTTACTTACCAATATTGAAGAAAGAGATGATGCTGTGCAGTTCCTTCCAGCTGTGAGATTTTATTTAAGCCAGATGTAAGCTATGACTGATGCTGAAGCTGAAACTCCAATACTTCGGCCACCTCATGCGAAGAGTTGACTCATTGGAAAGGACCCTAATGCTGGGAAGGATTGGGGGCAGGAGGAGAAGGGGACAACAGAGGATGAGATGGCTGGATGGCAACACCAACTCGATGGACATGAGTTTGGGTAAACTCCGGGAGTTGGTGATGGACAGGAAGGCCTGGCGTGCTGTGATTGATGGGGTCACAAGAGTCAGACATGACTGAGCGACTGAACTGAACTGAACTGAAGCTAGGGTTCTTTCTCTGCTCATACATTTTATGAAATACCATTTTTTGCAATGAATTTATACTTTGAAAATATGAATCCATGAAGAAAGAAATTTACCATACAGTGCTTTCTTTGAAGTATAAAAATGTTCCCTTATCTTTTTTCTTTCTTTATATGTATATGTATATAAAACATTATATGACAAGACCTTTGCTGAAGGCTATGGAAATCCCCAAGGGAACAGCCACTGGTTTCAGGTAGCTGACTGTGTCTGAAAAGACATTTTCTGCCTGGATCTCTTATTACTTGGCATGATTCCAATTCTGCTTACATTTTTGTTACCTATTATTACAGATTTTAAAAGTGCTTATTTTCCCATCTACTCCCAATAGTGTGAAAGATTTAACCCCAGTTGTTCTTTATAGTTCCAACTTCCATAAGAGCTGGAAGGAGTCTTAAAAGAGCACTTGATCCTGTCTTCTATCTTTGAACAAATAAAATATTTTTCCATTTAACAGAGGCAGCATCCAATGCCCAGAAAGCCTGTAACTTATTCAAGGTTTCATAGCTAGGGAGTCTCCTCGTGTAGAACTTATTCCATTCTTAGTGCATGACAATTTATTGGTGATCCTGGCTCTTCCACAAAAATCACAACAAAAGTCAAAATAAGTAAACCATCAGATCATTGGATGTTTTTATTTTATCACACACTATAAATTTTTCTATTTCTAACCATATTTTGATGCATTATTTATGAGGGCCATCTGGTCACAGGTTTACCAATATAACTAGAATTTTAAGTGTGCTTCATTTTTTCCAGGAAAAACACTGCATAGCTTGGATTTATCCTTAACCTGCTCATCAGTAACTCAGGAGGCAAATAAATTTGTTAATGACATTCTTAAAAAAAAAACACCCTGATGTATAATTAACATATAATAAAGTGTTCAAATCTTGCATATAAACTACAAACATTCTTACATGTGCATACACAGTACAGAGAATTACCAGCACCTCTGGACATTCCTTGTGCCTGGTACTAATCACCACCCTAAGGGCAACCACTATTTTAACTTCTGTCGTCAGAAATTAGTTTTGATGTTTGAAAAATTCTGGATTTGAACTTCATGGAATCATACAGTATGGACTATTTTGTGTCTGCTTTCTCTCATTCAACATTCAGTTCAGTTCAGTTTCTCAGTCGTGTCTGACTCTTTGTGACCCCATGAACTGCAGCCAGGCCTCCTTGTCCATCACCAACTCCCTGAGTCCACTCAAACCCATGTCCATTGAGTCGGTGATGCCATCCAACCATCTCATCCTCTGTTGTCCCCTTCTCCTCCTGCCCTCAATCTTTCCCAGCATCAGGATCTTTTCAAATGAGTCAACTCTTCACATCAGGTGGTCAAAGTATTGGAGTTTCAGCTTCAACATCAGTCCTTCCAATGAACACCCAGGACTGATCTCCTTTAGGATGGACTGGTTGGATCTCCTTGCAATCCAAGGAACTCTCAAAAGAGTCTTCTCCAAAACCACAGTTCAAAAGCATCAGTTCTTTGGCGCTCAGCTTTCTTTACAGTCCAACTCTCACATCCACACATGACCACTGGAAAAACCATAGCTTTGACCAAACAGACTTCTGTTGACAAAGTAATGTTTCTGCTTTTTAATATTCTGTCTAGGTTTGTCATAACTTTCCTTTCAAGAAGTAAGCGTCCTTTAATTTCATGGCTGCAATCATCATCTGCAGTGATTTTGGAGCCCCCCAAAATAAAGTCAGCCACTGTTTCCCCATCTAGTTGCCATGAAGTGATGGGACCGGATGCCATGACCTTAGTTTTCTGAATGTTGAGCTTTAAGCCAACTTTTTCACTCTCCTCTTTCACCTTCATCAAGAGGCTTTTTAGCTCCTCTTCACTTTCTGCCATAAGGGTGGTGTCATCTGCGTATCTGAGGTTATTGATATTTCTCCCAGCAATCNTCAATAAAGCAGAAATAAATGTTTTTCTGGAACTCTCTTGCTTTTTCCATGATCCAGCGGATGTTGGCAATTTGATCTCTGGTTCCTCTGCCTTTTCTAAAACCAGCTTGGAACATCTGGAAGTTCACGGTTCACGTATTGCTAAAGCCTGGCTTGGAGAATTTTAAGCATTACTTTACTAGCGTGTGAGATGAGTGCACTTGTGCGGTAGTTTGAGCATTCCTTGGCATTGCCTTTCTTTGGGATTGGAATGAAAACTGACCTTTTCCAGTCCTGTGGCCACTGCTGAGTTTTCCAAATTTGCTGGCATATTGAGTGCAGCACTTTCACAGCATCATCTTTTAGGATTTGAAATAGCTCAACTGGAATTCCATCACCTCCACTAGCTTTGTTCTTACTGATGCTTTCTAAGGCCCACTTGACTTCACATTCTAGGATGTCTGGCTCTAGGTGAGTGTGTATGTCTATGAAATTATTAACTATATTCTAAAAATATGATTCACTTTCTGGCTCAGTTTCTAAGAGAATCTCTCAAAATTAGGCACATAATACACCAGCTACACATAGGTGTGTGCGTGTGTGTTTGTGTGTGTATACACACACAATGCAGCTGAGAAACAACTTTTAAAATGACTAGACTAGAATATGAAAGAGGCAATGGCACCCCACTCCAGTGCTCTCACCTGGAGAATCCCAGGGACGGAGGGGCCTGGTGGGCTGCAGTCCATGGGGTCGCTGAGGGTTGGACACGACTGAGCGACTTCACTTTCACTTTTCACTTTCATGCATTGGAGAAGGAAATGGCAACCCACTCCAGTGTTCTTGCCTGGGGAATCCCAAGGACGGGGAAGCCTGGTGGGCTGCCGTCTATGGGGTCACACAGAGTGGGACACGACTGAAGCGGCTTAGCAGCAGCAGCAGACTAGAATAAGCTCTACTGCTTGTGTCACTTTCTATTCTTGTATCATCAATTTCCATCTTCTTTTAAATGGCCTCTGATCTATCCAAGTATTCTCTTTTCTTCCCCCATTAATGGATAAATAACTTGTACAATTTTCTTGATTTATATCCAGCATTCCCCACCAGGGCTCCACAAGCATTGGTCTAGATGTTGGAAATGGCCTCAAGCTATCATCTGACACAGACCTCCCTCATTAGCAAGAAAAGCATTATCATTCCCTATTTTCAGACTTAGCAGATAGTAACTGAGTATACATAATCTTCAATGTACTTTTCTAGGTATTATGAAGAGAGTACAAAAAAATAGCAGGAAGAGCCCTACCCTCGTGAACTTCCAGACAATCAGAAGCAGTGTACTATTGATAGCTACATGAAAGATCACAAGACAAGCCATAAAGTGCCAAATGATACCACTAAGTTCAAAGAGAAAAAAATGTGTGAAATCAGAGGGAAAGGTAACTTCTAGCTGGGGTGATGTCAGGAAAGCTTTGTGTTGTTGTTTAGACACTAAGTTGTATCCAGCTATTTGTGATCCCATGGACTGTAGCCCACCAAGCTTCTCTGTCCATGGGATTTCCCAGGCCAGAATACTGGATGGGTTGTCATTTCCTTCTCCAGGGGCTCTTCCTGACTCACAGATTGAATCTGTGACTCCTGCATTGGCAGGCAGATTCTTTACTGCTGAGCCACCAGGAAAGCCTAATAGGGGAGTATTTGTATTAAGAACTAAGATGACATAGCTAGGTAGGGTTAGTCACGCAGTGATGGAGGAGGACAGTTTAGATAGAAGACTCTAAGGATGAGGACGTTGCATTGGGAAATCATGCATTATGTACAGAGAGCTGGAATGCTGTTTGATCCAAGAGTAGAGCAAGTGATGAAGAAACTGAACACCCAAGGCTATATTGCACTACAAGGCCCTAGAATAGGGACTGAATCCCAGGAATCTTCCTTCTGTAGTGTTCTTCCCATAATTTGATCAAATAAACATTTTAGCCACTGCATGCTTTCCTTACAACTGCCCATTATATACTGTCCATTAATTAATTGATTCAACACTTATTGAATATCTACTACATACCAACACAAATGGACTCTGTGGTCTCCAAGGTTGATTTGGTGTGTTATAAAATGATTTTTTTTTTCCAAATGGAGAGTCAGGCTAATATAATATTGGGCCAAGACAGATTTCCTTTCTTTTTAATTGCCATAATTTTATTGAATTATGCTTCAGAGCAAATACTATAAATAACAGAGAGAATTAAATAAACCACAAAAAAGGATCTCTGCATCATTTTTCTACATTACATCAATACCCTGAGTCCTACATGTGTTTTTTCCATTACTACTTTTGCTTATGTTTGAACAAGGGGTAATACAAGAGGATCTGAAACCTTCCATTCTTGAGCAAAAGCTTAAAAACATTCCATATCATCTAGTACAACAAAACTCACTTCCTTTCAGCTTATCAACCACCAAAAGACATTTCCCCTTTGTACTTGTTATTTTTAATGTAACTATGGAGATGCAACACTTTTTATGCAACTGACACACATGATTCTGGTTTAATGTACTCATTTCCTAAGAAACATTTTAAAAATTGTGGTCACTATTAAAGCTTTGAGCTACTTTGGTATTTCAATGTAAATCCAATACATGTGTTAGTTAAATTCATGAGGGAATAGTTAAGTACCAGGGACTTCAGAGTCTTAATAATTCCAATGAATTGTTCCTAATTTAAACTTTGGGGCCAGAAAATAAAAGGGGGGGGTAATTATTATTTGAATAAATTAGGCTGTTAGATAGTTCTATAAGTTGTAGAGTTTATAAAGCTGAGTTTTGAGAGTTACATTTCCAGGCATATGGCAGGCTAGACATTCAGACTGTCCTTCCTAATGGAAACAATTTTTTTTCTGGCTTCACCATGCAGTTTGTGGGATCTTAGTTCTCCAACCAGGGGCTGGTTCGAACCCCGGCAGTAAAAGAGTCAAATCCTAAACCATTGGAACGTAGCGAATTCCCTGAAAACAATTTAAAAAGCTGAATTAAAAAAAAATCCTAAACCTCTTAAAAGCACCAAAACATAGACTAGAAAGCTAGGAATTATAAGCTCAAAGAGAAGTGAAGTAGAGCCCAGACAATACATGGACAGCATTGTCTAGGTGGAGAACTCTAGCAGGCACCATTTCCATCCTATTCACAAAAATGATGCCCCTGGAGTTGCTCAGTCCTATGTCCTGAGATCACTTTTGACCTAAGGCATTTGCTCAAGCTGTTGAACTTCAGCTTTGGCTTCAGTGGGGGTGTGGAGCAGTGTCGGGGGAGGGAGGTAGTGGGACAGAAGGTAAAGCCTAGGCATTAGAGAATCCTGTAGGAGACCTCTCTTCCAATAAAACTTAGACCTTATGGGTAGGGATGAAAAAACCTACACACCCAATTATCCTCAGATGACTACAAGGAAAATTCCTGTGGTGCTGAGCAGAACCAAGGATAAAAAAAAAATCTGTCCCTGAAAAGTTTTAGCTTATGATACAGCTAAAACAGGTCCAAGGAAAGTTCTACCACTATAAGTTAAGTAGGCCCTGGTATATGAAAGAAATAAATGCAAATCTCTTCTGGAGGAATGTACTTCAATAATACACAAATGATTTTCTAAGGAAAATGAGCATCTCCCAGTAACAAACACTAAGCCTCTCAAGACTTAAGTTACTATTGAGTGAGGACCAATAGAAACAATATCCAAGAGAAACAACAGAAAACTCCCACAAAGAATTCAGATATTTGAATTATGGAACACAGACGGTAAAATAACTATGCTTTATTTTTTTGAAGAAATAAAAAAGTGGAAAACACCTATTCAAATTAAGAAACTATAGAATATTTTAAATTCTACAGTAGATATTTTAAAAATAGAATTTCTAGAATATAAAAACAATAACTGAAATCAATGACACAATGGACTGGTTTAACAGTAAATCAGACACTAATGAAGAGAAAAGTAATAAACCAAAGAATTTGACTATAGCAGATATCCAGCATAATTTAAAGAGAAACAGAAGAAAGGGAACTTGATAGATATGGAGGATAAATAAGATATTCTGACACACATCTATTTAATCGGAGTTCTCAGTTCAGTTCAGTCGCTCAGTCATGTCCGACTCTTTGCAACCCCATGAATTGCAGCACGCCAGGCCTCCCTGTCCATCACCAACTCCCGGAGTTCACCCAAACTCATGTCCATCGAGTCAGTGATGCCATCCAGCCATCTCATCCTCTGTCGTCCCCTTCTCCTCCTGCCCCCAATCCCTCCCAGCATCAGAGTCTTTTCCAACGAGTCAACTCTTCTGTTGAGGTGGCCAAAGTATTGGAGTTTCAGCTTTCTAGAAAGAAATAAAAGAGAAAATGGTGCGGAGGCAATATTTGAAGAGACAATAGCTAAGAATGAGGCAATATTTGAAGAGACAATAGCTAAGAATGAGGCAATATTTGAAGAGACAATAGCTAAGAATGAGGCAATATTTGAAGAGACAATAGCTAAGAATTTTCAAGGACCAGTCTGTTTCAAAACACAGATTTAAGATACCAACTAAATTCCAAGCAGAATTAAAAACAAAACAAAAAATAATTTCATTTTAACACAACATAGTGAAACAGCAGACTATCAAGACAAAGAGACCATCTTAGAAACAGGCTTCTAAGTCCCTTCAGGAGAAAAAAATAACTGCCAACTTAGAATTTTACCCCCAGGGAAAAAAAAGTTTCAAAAAAGAAGATTAAAAAAATATTTTTAGATAAGCTAAGTGAGTTTGCTTCCATGATGTTCATAAAAGGAAATTCTGAAGAATGTACTTAAGAGAGAAAGTGATCTCAGATGAAAGGTTTAAAAGTAATGAATGAAGAGCAGAGAAAGTGGTCAAGATGGGTAAAGCTAAACTAAACAGATCTTGAGTATGTAGAACAAGAACAAAGTTTTCTGAGGTTAAAAAAAGATTTAAAATACTACAGTAACATAAAACTTGGAGATGAGTATATGGGTTTAAAGTATGTAAAGTGCTTGCTGTCTGGGAAAAGGGGAGAACTTTGATAAATATGTATGCTTTAATTTCAGTGCATCTGAAATTGTAACACACATCAGAACAATCTGAAGGGCTTGTTAAAACACAAGTCTTGATTTAGTTGTCAGGTGGGCCCAGGAATTTACATTTCTAACGAGCCCCCAGCTTGATATTGATGTTCAAGACCACAGTTCATTTTACTTTTTTCAGATTTTTAAAAATGTGGACCATTTTTAAAGTCTTTATTCAATTTGTTACAATATTGCTTCTGTTTTATGCTTTGGATTTCTGGCCGTGAGGTATGTGGGTTCTTAGGTCTCTGACTAGAGATTGAACTCACATTCCCTACGTTGGAAGGCAAAGTCTTAACCACTGGATCTCTAGCGAAGTCCCAAGACTACACTTTAAATAGCACTGTTGACTAGCCATAAAACAAAACAAACAAACAAAGAAACCCCAAACAATACAAAATCCAAACTAGTAGAGGGGGAAAAAAATGAAATAAGAAAAAAAAATTCAAAATAAGGTGAAAAGCCAAATAAAAATAGAACCAGAAGAACAAGTGGAAAGGAGAAAACAAGATGATACGTACAAATTCATATATATTAGTAATTACATTAAACATGAAAGGATTAAATCCTTCAATTAAAAGATAAAGATAATAAAAAAATGAACTCAAAATGGATCACAGACCTAAATATAACTTTTAGAAGAAAATAATAAGAAAAAATATTTGTGAACTTGGGTTAGGCAAGGAGTAATTAGATACAACTTCAAAAACCTGATCTGTAGAAGAAAAACTGATTAATTTGGATTTCAGCAAAACGAAATATTTTTTAAGATTATGAAAAGACACAATTGAGAGAATGAAAAGATGGCTATATAGGAAGAAAATATTTGCATATCACATATATGATGAATATATAAAGAACTCCACATTCAAAAAAAATAATAAGGAAAAAACAAGCCCAATAAAATATTTACTTCACCAAAGAAGAGGCGTGGATGGCAAATAAGCAATGAAAAGCTGTTCGACATCATTCATCATTCAGTTCAGTTCAGTTCAGTCACTCAGTCGTGTCCGACTCTTTGCGACCCCATGAATCACAGCACGCCAGGCCTCCCTGTCCATCACCAACTTCCGGAGTTCACTCAAACTCATATCCATCGAGTCGGTGATGCCATCCAGCCATCTCATCCTGTCGTCCCCTTCTCCTCCTGCCCCCAATCCCTCCCAGCCTCAGAGTCTTTTCCAATGAGTCAACTCTTCGCATGAGGTGGCCAAAGTACTGGAGTTTCAGCTTTAGCATCATTCCTTCCAAAGAAATCCCAGGGCTGATCTTCAGAATGGACTGGTTGGATCTCCTTGCAGTCCAAGGGACTCTCAACAGTCTTCAACACCACAGTTCAAACGCATCAATTCTTCGGCGCTCAGCCTTCTTCACAGTCCAACTCTCACATCCATACATGACTACTGGAAAAACTACAGCCTTGACTAGATGGACATTAGTCGGCAAAGTAATGTCTCTGCTTTTGAATATGCTATCTAGGTTGGTCATAACTTTTCTTCCAAGGAGTAAGCTTGGGGAAATATAAATTAAAACCATAATGAGATACTTCAAAACACCTGTTAGAATAATTAAACTGAAACAATCTGACAATACCAAGAGCTGGTGAGAACAGGGAGCACCTGAATTCTTTCATGCATTCTCATACTTTGTTGGAGGCCAATGCACAACAGTAGAGCCACTCTAGAAAACAATTTGGTAGTTTTGTTTTTTATGAAGTTAAACATAGAATCACCACAAATGCAGCAATCTCACTCCCTGGTATTTACCAGAGTGAAATTAAAGCTTATGTTCATTCAAAACCCTAAACACAGATGTTTACAGTAGCCTCACTTGTAATAACCAAAAATTAGAAACAGTGCAGATGTCCATTGACTTGGGGATGGTTAAACTTTTACATCATAAAAAGAACACTGTTCAACAATAAAAAAAGAATAAACTTTTTTTTTTTTTTGCAGGGGAATAAGCTCTTGACACACACAAGAACATGGATGAATCTCAAAAGCATTTTGCTTAGCGAAGGAGTCAGACTCAAAAAGTACATATTATTCAATTTATATGACATTTTTGAAAAGGCAAAACTATAGGAACAGAAAACAGATTTGTGATTATCTTGGTTAAGCATAGGGTGAGGGTCTGCTCACAAAGGGGTATCACAAGGGAATTTGGGTGGGGCTTGTATTCCGTATCTTGAGCATAGTGGTAGTTTTAACACTAGGCATTTTGCCAAAACTTATTTTTATTGTATCTTAAATAACTCTTGTTTTTGTTTTTAAGACAAAGATTGTCAGATTGAGCAAAAATTTAACGGGGTCTCCAGCAGCCTCTGTTGGCCAAGTGCAAACTTTGGTCAAGAAAAATCAAGTTCAGGTCTCATTCTGAAAACACTTGTAAAATTATGTGTAAAACCTCATTAAACAATGAATAGTATTTCTATTTTTAGATTGTTAACCTATAGCAGGAAATAAACACCAATACACACCAGACTTAAATATACTTTAATGTACCATAGTTTTGAGTATTTTATACCACTGTAAAACATATGAGATTAAGAATCAAAAGAGGTAGTTGAAACTGTCTGTCTAAAACTGTAGGAGTCCTTGAATTTTTTCACTTTGCATCCAGCTGTTTTGCCATCATCAGAGGGCTAATTTTAGAATGAGTAATCTTCTTATAAAATACAGTGTAATTAAGAAAGTATAATTTTTTTTCTGTAATTAAGAAAGAATTTTTTTTCCTGAGACTTCTAATTCAGAATTGTACAGGGTATTCGGTTTTCTAAACCAAGCCAGCAAACCAAGAGTAATCTGAACCATAAATCTGAGGCCAAGTCAAGAAACTTTTAGTTAAAGAATCATATTTAACTTCTACAAGAATTGAATTCCAGCTCCTTTATATCAATATACTTTGAAATGAAGATAAAATTACAAATAAAGTTTTTACTCAATCTATGAGAAGCAATACGGAAATCATAGCATGTGATGGTTTATTCTTTCTTGCAAATTAAATGACTACATTTGCTTTGTAATGCAAGTAAGCGAAATCTCCTTGCTTACTCTTGCTAAAGCTGCTTTCCTTGTTTTCTTGTTCTGATGGGAATCATCAGCAACATGGAACATGCTGCCGCATTCTTAAAGCAATGATGTATATTTTGATGTAAAGAGTCAAACCTAAACCTAGTAATTTAGAGCACATTGTTATAGTTTTCCCCATTTCTCAAAATAACTGGAACTGAGGGCACACCAAATCTCCACCTTTTGTTGTGCTGTATAGACACTGCCACAAATTAAAGAAATTCTTCATTTTTCAGGTCAAAACTAAGCCAGCCTTTTCGTTCTGCTATACAGGTGAACAATGACTTTTCATTAATTACCTACAAAACAGATTAAGAGAAGACAATTTCATGCAACATCTCACAATTTCAAGTGCTACATAAGGAAGGATGTAAGCATGCTGATAAAGCTTATATAGTGTATGAGTTTTCTGTTAGACTATTCAATAAAAATGCTAATTTCTAGAATAAATCAATGACCCCACAGTCATCTAAAGTAAGTCATTCCAATGAGTCAATAACCCAAGAAACTTCTATAGAAAAATAAAGAACTGAAGGAAACTAGCACCTTTAAAATTTTTTATTTATTTTTAATTGGAGGATAATTGCTTTACAGTGTTGTGTTGTTTTCTGACATACTTCAACACAAACAAGTCATGGGTATCTACAAGTCCCCTGCCTCTTGAACATCCCTCCCTTATATGGCCCTGGAACCATGCTTTTTCTGAAATTTTAATGTCACCTAATTACCATAAGAGTGCTCCCAGTCACACAATTAAAGTTGTTAGAGAGATCATGATCATGAGACCATTAACTGGCTGAACACACTTTTGCGTGGTTAGGAAAACTGTATTACTGTTCAGTTTGCCCCTGGCTTGTGACGTTTTATGGGTACCCTGCAATTTACCCACTGCTACTAAAAAAAAAATTTCTAACTTTCTTCAAGTTTCCACATGGAAAATGATCTTATTTGGTAGACATGGAGTAAAATGTGGAAGAATTACTCTCATTAGGCTGGCTTTGAGTGGATACCCTATGTTTTCAAAATGTTTTGAGAGAGTCAGATCAGCAGTTCCAAAGACAGCATATTATACCGTTATCAGGAGGCACGTGCAGCCTAAGGAGAATTTTCAGTCTATCAGAGTGGCCCATATGTTGCTTATTTATCATTTCAATTTCATATTGGAATCAAAATTGAAAAAAAGGAAAACTTTGAAACTCAAGCAAGTCATCTGTGACCAGAGTAATGAGGTCTCTTGCCCAAAAAACCCCCAAAACAAACAAAACAGAAAGCCCAAAAAACAGAGATTAACAGTTTTGAGAATCAAGCATTGGTTTCAGAGTATTATTGCAGCTGTTTAATTCATTTGCTGATGCGGCTCAAGTATGCAGACACAGTAAATTTTTAAAGGGTTTATGTGCCCTCAGTAATTTTACCATTTTTAAGAGAAATGAGAAACACTATAGTAGTGACCAAGTAGTAGCAATTACTTATTTTCAGAAGCTGTATTTTACTGACTAAAGCAGCACTTGTAGATAATAGGATTATTTCTTGGCTGTAGCACTATGACTGTATGTTACAAAACCGAAAACTCTCTGATATAGATAAGGTATGGGGTCAATGAAAGAATAACATTCCTGGACTTTCCTGGTGTTAAGAGTCCACCTGCCAATGCGGGAGACACAGGTTCAATCCCCAATCCAGGAGGATCCTACCTGCCACAGAGCAACTAAGCCCGTGGCCACAACTACTGACCCCACACTCCAGAGCCTTTGAACTGCTACTACTCAGCCCGCGTGCCGCAACTGCTGAAGCCCATGCACCTTAGAGGTCCACAAGAGAAGCCACTGTAACGAGGAGCCTGGGCACCGCCGCTGGAGAGTAGCCCCCGCGCGCCGCAACCAGAGAAACCCGGAGCACAGCAATGACGACACAGTGCAGCCAAAAACAGTAAATAAGTAAATAATTTTTTAAAGTGAAGTATATTTTTAAAAAACTAATACAGTCTTCCAAAAAGGTGATAACTTCCTTATAAGAAGAAACACGTGAAGCCTAGCAGTCACCATTTCGTTTATTCCATACCATTGCTTAAGTTTTCAAGTGGGCAGTATTCTATTTCAAGGCCATTCTGTTGCAAAACTTTGCTATGTGGTTGTAACATAACTGTGTCTGTTGTAAACCAAAAAGGACAGGAGGAAAAAAAGAAGAGATCACAGGAAAAGGTACTTCGTGTAACTTTTCATGTGAGGGTCTTAAAGTAGGTAACTGATTATTAAAAGAAAAAATTAAGTTCTCTGAGCTTCTACCCTGAAGGTTTTCACCAAAGGTTAAAGTGGCCTTTCCAGAGACTAAAGTTTAGCACAAAACTTGATTAAAGACAACTAATGGTCTAAATAAATGATTGTCATCGTTACATGAGAACTGCAAAGACCAACACAATAAGAACAGATGACTATTTACTAAATATCAATAAGGTATGTAGTCCTGTGTGATTCCTTTTGAGGTTTCAGGGTTTGAGATGGGTGTTAGTGATAAAAATAGAAGACCAAAAAGTTATTATATAAAATAATTGTGTTGTGTTGAGGCTATTTTTGGTTGATGGAAGAAAATAAATATGTCTGAGGAATTTCTTTTGTAAATGCCAACTTGTGTGGATATATGTAGAGATCTGAATGTTTTTAATAATGATGATAATTAACAATTATTCTACCCAAATATATAAATTGGTATAAGTCATGTAATTAAAAACTGGGACAATACATATTCACAAAATGAAAGATATGAAAAGTCCGTCAGATAATTATAGACTTGATCACAAAATACTCAAAAGGACAAAATGATTACGATGTAGTTGGCAAAGGCCAACACAATATTGTAAAGCAATTATCCTCCAATAAAAAATAAAAAAGATGTAGTTGGGGTTGTAGGAAGGGAAATGGTTAATTGAAAATGAAAGGTCAGGTATTTACCCCTCTGTCCCAAAATCTGGACTAAGATTTGCTAATGTCTTAATAGATTCTCAGCTGTGAATAAGACCAAACAAACAGTCTGCCAGAAAGCTGCCTCATGTGTAGGCCTTCTAGTCTTCATCCTTCACAAAAATTCCTTTCCCTGTTCCCTCTAAATTTACAGATATTTTAAATTTAAAAAAATTTTATGGAGATATTGTTGATTTACAGTACTATAGTAGTTTCAGGTGTCAACATAGTGATTAAAAATTTTTATAGATTATACTGTAGTTACAGGTTTTAAAGGACCAAAGTTTCTCAGAGACATCTGCACAATTCTTGAAAAAATTAGCATCATAACTTCCTATTCCAAGAAATTTAACTAGGTCAAATAGAAAAACATTGAGTAAGGTTTCTTAGGCCCTGAATGTGAAGTTTCCCTGGAACTATGAGCTAATAACTATGTTCCAAAGGCACAGTTTTTTCACAAAGAAAACACATGTCTCAAGTGTCTTTCCTATTCTAGTTCTACATCTAGTAGACAGGTCTCATTGTAACAAATCTTATTTCATTGACAGTGCACTTACTCAAGCCATAAATCTTTTTCTCACAATTCCAAGCAGTAATAGTGACAAGAACAAATTATTTTGGAAGATATTTTCTGATCCACCTTAGTTAGCAGCATATATGTGTCCTGTCTAAGTGATATTATTTATCCAAATCAGCTTATGGTCCAGTTACTCAAATTTTTTTGAATTCTTAGTTCTGAGGACTGAAGTAGGCATTAACAATTTTCCCCAAACTTCCATCTGCAACTATTTCTATTAGACTCTAACCTCCAGATGTGCTTGTTTCAACTTCCTTGTTGCTTTGGAAACCCCTACGTATCATCATTTAGAGTTATTTTGCATTAATGTAGTTCCTTATTAATAGATTCATTCTGTTCTTATATTAAGCTATGAAGATTTGCTTTATTTTGGTTGTTTTTATACATAAGACTTACTAATATTCCACAGTTTTTCTTTTCCCTAAATATATGCATTAGTTGAAGTATTTAAAAAGCTTTTATATTAAAGTTTGTAAATCATATTAAGTCTACATAGGCAAAGGGTTGCACTTTGCGTATGTTCTGTAGAAAAAGAAAACCAAACCTAAGTAAGTAAAATGAAGGGTCATTTAAACAGTCCAGCAGAGACTCTCCCAAAGCCACAACCACTTCTTACCCTAATTCATAGTTTCATTACTGGCCACACTTTTACTCTGCTTACTTCTTTTAGTGCATTCCCCAGATCTGTTACACATGCTTTTGGATAATAACACGAACCTCTACTGAATTCCTCCTCTAATACAACCCGGCCAGTTTCACTGGCATTCTAGGTGTCCTACATAATACAAAGGCAACGTTGTGAAGACTCAGGAATGTAATGGTAATAATATTTCTCCTTTTTCAAAAAAATATTTATTTTGTTTATTTTTCTGTGGCAGGTCTTAATCGTGGCACATGGAATCTTCAATCTTTGTTGCAGCATGCAAGATCTTTTAGTTATGGCATTCAAACTCTTAGTTGCCACTTGTGGGATCTAGTCCCCTGACCAGGGATTGAACCAGGCCCCCTGCTTTGGGAGTGTGGAGTCTTAGCCACTGGACCACCAGGGAAGTCCCTGGTAATAATATTTCTACCGTCCTTTCTCATCCTCTCTACTTTAAGCCTATCACCACTAATGTGAAGCTACTATTAAACCAGAGAGACCTTATTTATATGGTCAACCAAATACCTTGCTTAGTATTTTTTTCAATTCCCTCTTTTGGCTTCACAGGCTTCCCTGGTGGCTCAGCTGGTAAAGAATCTGCCTGCAATGTGGGAGACCTGGGTTTGATCCCTGGGTTAGAAAGATCCCCTGGTTGGGTTTGATCCTTGGGTTGGAAGGGAACAGATACCTACTCCTACTCCAGTATTCTGGCCTGGAGAATTCCATGGACTGTACAGTCCATGGGTTACAAAGTCAGACATGACTGAGCAACTTTCACTTTTGGCTTCACAGAGTACAACAGACATATTGATGAACTCCTAAAAGATTTCAGTATTGTTCTTATTACATGGAATTTAGTAGTAATGAAAATGGGGGGGGGCATAAATAATGTAATTAAACCAGCCAAACAGTTATAACTGGAATATCTGGACTCCATGAGCCATTACATTTTGACCAAATGGCTTGTGTAAGAGGAAGTGACCTTGTTAGCTGTTCTTTCGTTACTTCCTGATAGTAAGATAAAGGTAAAATGCTTTTTTTTTAAATGTAGATTTTCTGCAGTAATAATTCATTGAACAAAATTCAATTTTAAAATATTTTAAACATTCAGAAAAGTGACAAAAACAGATGTACTCTTACAAATTTAATAAATGCTATCATCTCACTGTATTTGTTTAGATACTTCTTTAAAAAACAATGCAATGTCACAATTGAAGCCCCAATTTCATCTTGTTTCCCACACGCCTTCTTCAGAGGAAGCCACTATCCTAAAGTTTGTAAGTGTCCCTTTATTGTAGAAATTTGTTCATGTTGCTAGATGTCAGTAGATTCACTAATTTTCTTAGACCATTTTTTTTTTAGTTTTATTGGGATATAGTTGATTTACAATGTTGTTAGTTTCTGCCATATAACAAAGTGAGTCAATTATACATATATCCACTCTTTTTAAAATTATTCTCCCATACAGAGTATTGAATAGAGCTCCCTGTGCTCCCTATACAGTAGGTCCTTAACAGTTATCTATTTCATATATATTAGTGTGTATATCAGAGAAGGCAATAGCACCCCACTCCAGTACTCTTGCCTGGAAAATCCCATGGACGGAGGAGCCTGGTGGGCTGCCATCTATGGGGTCACACAGAGTCAGACACGACTGAAGCTACTTAGCAGCAGCAGCAGCAGCAGTGTGTATATATTAATCCCAATCTCCCAATTTATCCCTCCCCCATGCCCTGTTTCCATAAGCTTGTTTTCTATATCTGAGATTTCACTAATTGTAAGTATTATATAATATTCCATTGCATAACTACGGACATTTAGTTTTTGTCATCATCACTGTGAACAATACCCTAACAAACATCTTTCATAGTGTCTCCTGGTGCGTATGTGCATGACTTTCCCTAGGTGCAGGAGTTCTTAAGTTCTTATGGCCAATACACATTAAGAAATAATTTTATATTAAGTTCCTGTACATGCATACATGCACATATCACCACAGGCTGAGTTGTCTGGCAAGTAGATCTGAGACAGAAATTTGTGTACAGGCTGTTTATGAGGGAGTGTCCTAGAATCAGTACCTGCTGGGAAGTAAAGGAAGCAGGAATATGGGCAGAGGTAGTTTTGTGCTCCAACAAAGTGATAACAAAGGCCTCAGTTGATCCCACATTCGCTGCAGTTATTATTCAGAGTCATTTGGAATCAGGGCAAGGGGATCAGGCTTTTTTTTATATATACCTGTACTGTTCAGTTACTGAATATAGCTGCACCCAGGAAGAGGGTGTGTGTGACCTTGGGCAAGTAGCTCTCTTCCAGGAGACAGTCCTACAGAGGGACTCACCCAAAAGCTGTAGGCTGCAACATATCTAGCAGCTCAGAGAATTAATCATTTACTCCTGGAAAGGGAGAATCTAGGTGGTGCACAAAAATTCACAAAATAGTCCTTACCCTGGTATTTCTGTTCTGTTTCATTTGTTTAAAAAAAATGTTTATTATAACCCTTAAATTGATTTCACAATTCACTAATGGATCATGAATTACAGTTTGAAAAAACTGCTTTAGAGTATATACTCAGAAATGGAACTGCTAGATTGTAGGGTATATGCATTTTAAATTTTGGTAAGTATTGTCAAACTGCTTTCCAAAGGGGTTGGGCCATTTGACATTCCCCCTAGCAGAGCATTGAGTTCCAGTTTTCCTACAGCCTCAATAACCTTGGCATTGTCAGATTATATATATATATATATATATATATATACACACACATACACACACAAATACAGTAGCAGATAATACAGTAGACACTTTGAAACCCATCCTTTGGTGAAAGTGAAAATGTTTTCAATACTGTATTATACCAAGACATACTTCCTGCTAGTTTATCAACTACCAAAAGGCATGTGCATTTCCCTGATAATTAGGTAACGTTCAAATTTTAGTCTTGCAAAATAGAAATCTATTCTTGCAAAATAAATCTTTTAATCTTGTGATCTTTTTTATGGCACCTAGAGGAGTGCCCAGCATATAACAACAGTAAAATACCTGCAGATTGAGAGAGTGAATTCTATGCCTAGACACATGGCATTTTTTTAAGTTTTCACTTTTTTTTCTTTTAATCTCTGAAGCAATGTGGTTTAGTAGATTACTGGCCCAGGAATTGTGAGGCCTGGGCTTTGATCTATTCCACCCATGGGATTTGGTAAATTTACTCCACCTTTCTGAGGCTCGGTTTTTTTCATCTCTTAAACAATAATTTTCCTATGTATCCAGCTTACTTCATGAATACTGAGTTCTCAGAACTGATTTCATATCTTTGTAATAGAGAAAGCAAAGAACTTAGGGATCTAGATTCTAGTCTTCAAACTCCTCTCACTATTGTATGTTTATGACCTTGGACAAATCACAAGTAGGTAAATGTTCATTCACTTTTTTGAAAGTAAAATGCTCACTAGATGATCTCTAAGGTTCTTGCTCAAAAATCCTATGTTCTGGGTTATAGAAACATGAAGTCAATTTATGAAAATATCATTCTTATAAAGCGAAACACCACATGGGTCACATGATACATTTTAAATCCACTTCTAATTGTTGGCCCCACCTCAATCACTCTGTAATCCAATCCATTTAGCCCTACCCTTGTCCCATTGCCCTATATGTTACCTGAACTCCACCCTTAAGATTCTCATTTGCAACTGATGACCATTTTTATTACTGCTAGTATTTCAATACTTGGTTCTAACCTCCTGGCAAATAGAGCCTTGTGCTGTGTGATTACCAGGAGAATCTGAAATGGAAGAATACGTTTCTTTTTTTTTTTTTTTGATGACTCCATTAACTCCTCATTCCCTTTTATCACAAAGTTGGTTAAAGATGAATGGTATTGTTACATACTCTCCTCAACGTGACATCAAAGGCTCTCCAGTTCTGCTTTCTTCACTGTAGGATTCAGTACTTTCCAGACAGCATTGCACAGGCAGGCGGGGGTTTGCCAGCACTGCTCTATTGTGCCTTCTCTAAAAGCTATTCTTCCACTTCAGTTCTAATACATTCAAATAAAAGATAGCCTCATCTCAACTTCTGTTTCCTTTTTAGTATAATTTAAAACTCTGTAAATTATTATTATAACATCTAAATTCTATTAAATCAATATGCTGATTTTATTAAATTTCAAATGCAGTTAAGATAATTAACAATCAAACATGAAAACTTGCAGACTTGTAAGTAGAGAATGTAGAGGAAGGATATTTGTTTCTAGGAGATAGTAAAGTGACTGACATAAAGGCCTAAACTAGCCCTAGGAGAGGCTTTGGAGATCTTTATGTTTGCTTATTTCTAATATAAATCTTTATTATTAAATGTCTATTATTCACCAAATCTTGAATAAACTAGTTGCTAGAGTTTTTCCGTTCTGGATTAACTTTGTCCTTAATATAACTAACCAATCCATCTCTTTGTATGCATATATGTGCTCATGGACAGCAGAGGCTTAAATGCTTTCTTAAGTTCCATTAAAAGCCTCCTCTCATGAGCCTGAAAGTGTTCTGAATGAGAGGTGTCAACATGCTGGAGAAGAGAAGCGAAGAACCAGGAACAGATCCTAACGCCCTGCTCCTCTTAGGTAACATCGAGACTGAAGGCTGATGAACTTTTCCACCCAGAGTAGAAAGAAAGGAAAATAGGAAGCTAGCAACCTCAAGCTCTCTCTGGAAAAAATGATCATATTTCTTCTTTAGAAAGATCAGCCTGGCAACAAAGGGAGGGATGGATGAAGGAGAAAAGACGGGAGATTGGGAATCTAATTAGTTGATTGCTACAAAATTTCAAGTAAAAAAAAAAGCCAAAAAAACAGGGATTTGAACTGGGTCAGTAGGAATGCAGATAGAGAGGTGAAGAAGGATATGCTTGATGTTAAGGAGATGGTATCAGCTGGTTTTATTGTTATTGTCGTTTGGCTGTGCTGGATCTTCCTTGCAGCGCAGGGCTTAGTTGCATGCACATCCCCATGGCATGTGGGATCTTAGTTCCCCAAACAGGGATCGAACCTGAGTCCTCTCCTCTGGAAGGGGAATTCTTTACCACTGGGCCTCTAGGGAAGTCCCTTCACAGATTTTGACTTTTCTGACTACTGTATAGTGAGTCCTATTCAAGAAATTAGAGAATATAGGAGAAACAGGTTTCGGGTCAAGATAATGAGTTTACCTTTGAAAATGTTGCGTTCAGGTGCACTTGGGACTTATTTGTCTGGAGGCAAATGAATATACAATCCTGAAGCTTAGAAGAGATGTATAAAGATGTGTTTGTCTCCTAGTCTGAGGGATTATAAAGAAAACAGAAGTATTATATTTTTAAGGTTTTTTTTTTTTTTTCAATTGCAGGTGTTTCCCCTTGCCGGCAGTGTTCTTTGACAATAAAAAGGGCGTCCCTGTTGTCTACCCTTGCAGGATGCATGTCTGGGCCAATCAATTAAAAAAAAAAAGACTCACAGCGTCTGATTTGTTTAGCTTCGTGTTTCCCAAATATCCTAGCTGTAACAACAGTGCTGAGTACATGAGAAAAGATGACTCATATTTCCTGCAAGTCAGCACAGATATCCATCCTTCCAAATTATTTGAACCTTTGGCCACTCCCAAATAGAGTCAAAGTGTTGGAACAGCTTATGAGCATTTGTTTCATTTGTTGAGAACAATTCTAGTACATCTGTAATAAAGATTCAGAGGAAAAAAAAGAAAAGCTTTTATCTTGTATCACCCCAACCCCCATATCCCAAACAAGGTGCTGTCACCATTTATAGAGAGCTGACTCATTTGAAAAGACCCTGATGCTGGGATAGATTGAAGGCAGGAGGAGAAGGGGACATGAAAGGATGAGATGGTTGGATGGCATCATTGACTCAATGGACATGAGTTGGGTGATGGACAAGGAGGCCCGTTGTGCTGCAGTCCATTGGTTCGCAAAGAGTCGGACATGACCAAGCGACTGAACTAACTCCCAGGTGGTGCTAGTGGTAAAGGACCCACCTGCCAATGCAGGAGACATTAGAAACACGGATTTCATCCCTGGGTAGGGAAAATCCCCTGGAGGAGACCATGGCAACCTACTCCAGTATTCTTGCCTGAAGAATCCCATGGACAGAGGCGCCTGGTGGGCTATAGTTCATAGGGTTGCAAAGAGTCAGACGTGAGTGAAGTGACTTAGCGTGTACATGCATGTGAGCGTGCACACAGCACACACACCTTTTATAGAAAGTCTAAGTTCTCTTTTGATTGGTTCAAATGTCATCTATCCATCACCTTGAATCCATACACTCTGAATTCCCTATACTCCATACACTCATCTTCCCTAAGCTCCCACAGCAACAAATTTAAACACCTAGTGTGGAACTTCTCAGTCTGCCTGGGAGCATACTTTGTGCCTTTAATATGCACTTATCTACTTTCATTCCCTTTTGTGCCCAGCACAGTGCTTTGTGTATAAATGCCAACTGAAGTGAATTTGTAAAATGTTCTGAAAATACTCAACCATGGACAATGATAGTCAAGATATACTACATAAAAATAACTTCCTTTTGCAGATCATTTAAAAACTAAATGTTGAATTTATTAATAGCAGGAATTGTTGAGAGAAGTAAAAGCATTAACTTGAGGAAGATGTTGAGAGGCGATAATTTTCAAATTTGTGGGAAAGTGCTGACTCAAAGATATGACTCCTCAGCCACAGAGAGTAAACAGACCAGTGTCTCAGACTGCTGCAGCACTCTTATCCTTACACTCTTCTCAAGTATCAGGTTTAGAATTTGTTACTTGCAACAGGACATTTGTCACTATTATTCTTACAAGTTGTTCAGATAATTTGTCTTTGAAAAGTATTTCATCAGGTTTACGGGTCTGTTTTTGTTTCTTTTTTTGGCCACACCTCTTGGCATGTAGGACCCTAGTTCCCTAAACAGGGACTGAACCCTTGCCCCCTGCATTTGAAGCTCAGAGTCTTAATCAGGAATTGCCAGGGAAGTCCCAGGTTTGTGTTTTTAAGAAGAAAGATGATAATCTGACAACACTGCCAATAAATTTCAGTTTGTGGATTAAGTACACTGGACTGTCATTCTAACACTTTCACAGTGAATAGAATTTGGTACCATGTGTTCTGCTTTGGGAGGTATCTGAAGATTTTCTAAAAGACCATCAATTCTTGGTGGAAGGCTTTCTCATCCATAACAAAGCTGCAAGGGACAGATATCAAGAACAGCTTTCTAGAATACTCTTCCAAAGACATGGATAAATTTTTTAAAAGATATAAAAAAACTTGTTTTGCAATTAAATAGATTTAACAGGTAGTGAGGATTAGGTGGTACAATAATTGAGTTTCCAGTGTTTTAAACTGTTACTGGTTTCATAGTTTTCCTTCATGGATTTTTCAAGCCATAGCATTAAAAAAAAAATTTCTAAGAAACAACCAGACGGAGTTCCAGGTGTGAAAGATAATGTAATTTCAGAAAAGGCATGGAGCCCAAGTTTCTAAGGCACATTTAAAAAAATCTGGCCGTGACTGCAATGTTAGACTCCCTTACCCAAATCACATTTAGGGTTTAACTGTGACTACTGTGACAAATTCTGAGAGGACTCATGATATGACTGTTAGGGATTCTAAGGTACTTAAATGCATTTCCTGAGCATGCAGTCAAATGCTCCTTATTGTCTTTCTACTGCCTTTTAGTATGTTCTTTCAGAAAGTGTTACCTTTGATTAAAAAAAAGAAACATTCAAAACTTTTCAACTTTTAAATTTTGTTCTGGCTGTGCTGGGTTTCTATTGTTTTGTGTGGGGTTCTCACTGCAGTGGCTTCTCTGACTGCAGAGCACGGGCTCTAGAGTGTGTGGGCTTCAGCAGCTGTGGCACGTGGACTCATTAATTGCGGTTCCTGGGCTTCAGAGCACAGGCTCAATGTTGTGGCACATGGGCTCAGGTGCTCTGTGACATGTGGGATCCTCCTCAAAACCAGGGATCAAACCCCTGTCCTCTGCACTGGCAGGCAGATTCCCAGCAACTGTACTGCCAGGGAAGTCCCAAAACTCTTCAACTTTTGAAGCTTTTTAGAATTCCACTCTATAAACTACACTTATTATATGTCTATAATATTTTAACCCCGGAGAAGGAAATGGCAACCCACTTCAGTAGTCTTGCCTGGGAAATCCCATGAACAGGGGTGTCTGGAGGGCTACAGTCCATGGGGTTGTAAAGAATCGGACACAACTTGGCGACTGAGAATAGCCAATACTTTAATTGGCATTCCTTAATGCAGATGAAAATACGTGAATTTGTTTGACAGCTAAGAGTGAGAGGTTCCCAATTGAACTTTTTTCTCCACAGCTTTATTGAGAAGTAATTGACACACAGTGGACTACACATATTTAAAGTGTGCAACTTGCTAAGTTTGATCTGCGTATACATCTGTGAAACCATCACTACCATCTCGATAGTGATATCTAGACATCCATCCATCCAAAAGAGTTCCCTCTTGCCCCTTTATGTTATAATCCTCCCCTTTCAATCACTGATTAACCTACAGCCATGACCTCACATTAGGAATAAGAATCCTGTGAATGATGTGGGCAGTGGGGAGGAAGGATCTATCCTGGAAAAGAGATTTAACATTTTGTTTAGTAGAGTTAAAATGCTGCATCTGTGATGTGCTCAAAAATACAAAAAAGTGGTTGACTCAGGATTTTCAGGTCAAGATCTTGATCTTTTGAACTTTATGGAATGCTGGATTATCTGAAATGTGACAAAAATAGGCTTCCTTCTCTCTTGCTCTTTTCTAATCCGTTCTTCACAGAAGAGTCCTTTTTTAAATTAAATTTACCCAGAGCTGGAAACGTTTATTTTTCAATGAAAATTAATAGCATTTAAAAGATACATAGTTAGAGTAGTTTTACATAAATAGAGCAACAGGTTGTCTGGGCCATCTTGGAGCGCACATTTACAAGACCAAAGGGCACATTTTATGGTAACAGAACACAGCTTTTCAGTGCTGAAAATTAACTGATCCTACATTAGTCGTCCTCATTAGTATGATGTGTTAACCATCTGAGCTAAAAACTGACACTTATTTCTTACTCTTATTTCTCAGATGGTGGTTCCTAAACTTATATGGGGGAATTCCCTGGCTCGCTGGTGGTTAGGGGCTTCCCAAGTGGCACTAGTAGTAAAGAACCCGCCTGCCAATGCACGAGATGTAAGAGATGAAAGTTCGATCCCTGGGTTGAGAAGATCCCCTGGAGGAGGGCGGGCAACCCAGTCCAGTATTCTTGCCTGGGTAGCATGTCAGGCTACAGTCCACGGGGTCACAAGAGTTGGACACAGCTTAGCAACTAAACCACCACCACTGGTGGTTAAGACTCATTGCTTTCACTACTGTGGATCTGGATTTGATCCCTGGTTAGGGAATTAAGATCCCATAGGCCACCAGGCACAGTCAAAAAAAAAATCATAATAATAAAACTCACATGGTGTAATCCATTAAACCCTCAAATGGCAGCAAACAATCCTACTGATCACCAAGGCTACTGCCATTTTTGAGGGGCGTGGGAGAGGAACTTACCTGATACCTTTCAAAAGTACATGTCTTATATAATGTAGAATAGGATGTATAATACACTCGCTACAGAGTTTCAGTTTGGGATGATGAAAAAGTTCTGGAAATGGCACACACAGCCAAAAAAAAGAAAAACACACTTGGAATTACAGCATCAGTAAACTACTTATTCATAACAGTTCATATTCTTTTCCTTAGTAGCACTCTGTGCAAAAATGAGTAAGAATCACTGATTTGGATTACTACTTGCAATAAATAAACCAATAAATGTACTTACCAAATAGCACTGCACTGATTAGGGCTTCCCTGGTGGCTCAGACAGTAAAGCATCTGTCTGCAATGCAATAGACCTGGGATCTATCCCTGGGTCAGAAAGATTCCCTGGATTAGTAAATGGCAACCCACTCCAGTACTCTTGCCAGGAAAATCCCATGGATGGAGGAGCCTGGTAGGCTACTGTCCATGGGGTCGCAAACACTCAGACACGACTCAGCAACTTCAGTTTAGGCAACTATATATGATATACAAAACACTTAGAAATTACATTATTTAACAATTGTCAGTGAAAGTGGTATTTCTCCATATGCAGTCTTATGTGATGTTCACTTTTTTTTTAATAAGGAAACTGAAGACCAGAACATATAATTTGAACAATTTAGTGTTGAAGAGGCTCAATCTCAGGTTTTTTATTTTACTTTAAATCCAGTTCTTTGGCCCATGCTGTGCAGTGCTATTGTTCCCGTGGTGTCCGACTCTTTGTGACTCTATGGACTGTAGCTTGCCAGGCTTCTCTGTTCATGGGATTCTCCAGGCAAGAATACTGGAGTAGGTTGCCCGGCCTTTCTCCAGGGGATCTTCCCAACCCAGGGACCCAACCCACATATCCTGAAGCTCCTGAACCGTAGGCGTATTCTTTACAGCTGAGCCACTAGGGAAGCCCCCTTTGGCCCATATATTGCTTGAAA
>SJYQ01005475.1:9442-42564 GCA_006410935.1 Redunca redunca
GTCTATTTAGTTCTTTGGCCCATTTTTTGATTAGGTTGTCTATTTTTCTGGAATTGAGCTGCAGGAGTTGTTTGTATATTTTTGAGATTAGTTGTTTGTCAGTTGTTTCATTTGATATTATTTTCTCCCATTCCGAAGGCTGTCTTTTCACCTTGCTTATAGTTTCCTTTGTTGTGCAGAAGCTTTTAAGTTTAATTAGGTCCCATTTGCTTATTTTTGCTTTTATTTCCAGTATTTTGGGAGGTGGGTCATAGAGGATCCTGCTGTGATATATGTCAGAGAGTGTTTTGCCTATGTTCTCCTCTAAGAGTTTTATAGTTTCTGGTCTTACGTTTAGATCTTTAATCCATTTTGAGTTTATTTTTGTGTATGGTGTTAGAAAGTGTTTCCTTTATTAGTTCTTAACAGGATTTTATCATGGATTTTATTAGTTCTTCCTTCTGATTTGAATGCCTTTTACTTCTTTTTCTAATTTCTCTAACCATGATTTCTAATATGATGTCAGGTATCAGTGGTGACAGTGGACATTCTTCCTTGCTCCAGAGCTTGGAGAAAGAGCTTTCAGCTTTTTGAAATCTATGATTCTAAGTACTGGTTTTCATATAGACTTTTTATTCCTAGTCTGTTGAGTTTTTTTGTAATGAAAGCTTGTTGAATGTTGTCAAATGCTTTCACTACATCTGTTGAGAAAATCATGTGATTTTTATTCTTTGTTGTGGCAATGTTGTATATCACACTGAATTTTGTATGTTGAAGCAGTCCTGCATGACAGGGATAAATCCTGAGTAGCTATGATGTATAGTCCTTCTAATTTGCTGTTGAACTTGTGAGACTCTGTCCTTGTCTTTCCTTCTGGTTTTGATGTAGCTGAATTCACACTCACTAAGAGTACATAAATCTTTCTACTAGTTTCCAGATTGTTTTTTTACAAAAAGAATTTATTCATTTTGCTTTGAATCAATATGGCCACAGGGGAAAGTGTAGTTTAGCATTTCCTATAATGTCACCTTACAGATGTTATTCCTTGTGTACATTTTGTCAGACTGTGTACTTAAGAAATTGACCCGTTTCAATTAAGTCATCAAATTGGTGGACATAGAGCCATTCAGAATACTCTTTCGTTATCTTTATTAATGTCCATGGCATTAAAGAGATGACTTCCCATTTCAATGATAACTTCTGTAATTTCTATCTTATAGCTTTTTTGAAGATTCAATTCAGTTCAGTTCAGTCACTCATTCAGGTCCGACTCTTTGCAACCCCACAGACTGCAGCACACTAGGCTTCCCTGTCCATCACCAACTGCCTGAATCTACTCAGACTCATGTCCATCGTGTTTTTGAGGGTAATCTAGCTACAGATATATCAATTCTATTCAAATTTTCAAAGAATTAGCATTGGTTTCTTTGATTCTATCTAGTGATTTCCTTTATACAGTCTCATTGATTTCTATTCTGATTTTCAATTGTAGTTTTCCTGGCTTACTTTGACTTTGAGTTTCCCTTGTGGCATGGCAGTAAAGAATCTGCCTGCCAAAGTAGGATATCCAGGTTCAATCCCTGGGTGGGGAAGAACCCCTGGAGAAGGAAATAGCAACCCACTCCAGTATTCCTGGCTGAGATAGCCCATGGACAGAGGCGCCTGGGCCACAGTCCATGGAGTTGCAAAGAGTTGGACATTACTGGGCAACTAAACAGCACTCGGTGATCTCCATAATCCCTACAGGATGAAGATGCTCCTGAAAACAATTTCTTTCACTTTCAAGTCCAAACCTCAAGTAACTCATGGTAACATGCAGCCAAGGGAGCTTTTCTACTCTCATTCCCTCTATCTTTCTCTGTGCATATGAGGACCATATGACATCTTTGCCTCTTTTTTCTTTCCTCCCTTATCTGCAATATGCACAAAAGAAGGAAAGCTTTGTAATAGCTTACCAAGATATGTGTTTTATTAGAAACAGGCATAGCAGAAATAGCTCTGCATTGTACAGAGAGTAATCTTGTTTAATTTTGCTGGAGTATATAGCCCTATGCATGTAGAACTACTCAACATCAGATAATTATGTGCATTAATGGTACCCAATACAGATGTTACAGAGTATGAAGAACAGCAGATACATTTCTGCAGTGCAATTGCACAATGAATGAAGAGAGGTCAGAACAGGCACTCTCAGGAAAGATGAGGGGAAGCAGGTGAACGATGCTGCAGATGAGAGGGAATTGAAGACAACATCATTGAAGAAGCCAGATGATCTAACATTCCTCACATAGGAATTAAACAAAGCTGGTAAAACGGTGGCAAAGAAACTAACCCCTTGACAACTGGGGTGATGTCAAGGTCCTTTGGGTCAACCACAGATTTCAAGGTAAATTTTTGTAAAATTGTGGTCAGGAATAAAAACAGCTCCACGCGGGCCAGGCCCTTTCCCAGACAAATACGTTTTCCTGAAAATAACAAACACAGAGGGTACATATTCCTTGAACTCTGTCTTTCTGGCTGTTAGAAAGAGATTATTTACTAGCCATTTGATGAATGTTTGAATGGATGGATGGAAAGCAGGATGACTAGGGAGACTGATGGACAAAAGGTGGACACATATGCTATCCACCTGACATCTTACCGTAGCAAATAAAATATCTCTCTTTCAACAAACATTTACTGACTATTCCAAACACTCTATTAAATTATTCACATATTATAACCACAATTTCATATTTTCAAGTTTCTATCCATCTTTTTCTAGAAAGTCACTTATACTGGCTGTATTTTCTGATCCTAATCTAGTAGTCCCACATGTTTCTTTCCATTCTTCACAGGGTCTGTTCTCTGCTCTGAGTATACCTACTCTTTATCAACCTCCAACACAACTTGAGGTCTTATAACACACGGTTCTTTTTGGCTAAGCTATGGTTCTCTTACATTTTAAATTTCCAGATCAAGTTTTATTTCTAAATTTGAAATAACTGGGTCACTTCTCCCAAGCTCCAGTAATCTAGCCCAATAATGATGATGTCTCATGGGGAGGGAAAATGCATGAGCATTGGGATTGCTGCCCCTCATCATGGAGAAAGCATTTCTACCAGCCCCATAGGATTACTATGTAACTCCCAACTGATCCTTAGAAGGTGTCTTGGCCTCTAAAGGATTGAGGGGGAAAAAATTATTACCTGTAGAGAAAGGCATGAAATAGTCGCTCTTTCTAAATTTGCCACTCTCATCCAGGAAGTGGCCAGGATCAAATACCTCAGGGTTGGGGAATTCTTTGTCATCATGTAGCACAGAAGTCAGTGATATTAATATATCCGTGCCCTGGAAAGAACAGATGAAGATAAACTAAACTATGGAGAAGTCAGGAAGCTAGAAGAAATGCTGCAAATCATTTAGCCCATTCTAAGGATTAATAATAAGGAATCCTAAGTCTAAAGAAAGGCAGTGGTATTTTGACGCAGACAGAACAAGTGAAAACAAGGATAAGTTTAAGACTAGTAGCAGTGATGCTGCTAAAGTGAACTTCAACAGCATCTGAAAACCTTGGTATCTGGGTCCTAGGGTGTCAGACCTTATGAATCCAATCTGCTAATCACCATATTTTGATACTAGTGTCTGTTCCCACCAGATACTTTATCATTTCAATTTTCACTCATCTCATATTTGGATTATGGTTTAAAATTGAAGTCTCTATTGAAATAGAAAGTTCTGGAGTTACCTGTTCACAGTGTTTTTATAAATGGATATATGACTTTCTGTGATAATAAGTATGGTAACAAATATTAGTGTTTACCATTGCCATCAGACCGTCTGTATTTATTTAAAAACATATGATATGGCTTCCCTGGTAGCTCATTGGTAAAGAATCCACTTGCCAATGCAGGAGACACAGGTTCAATCCTGTCCAAGAAGATCCCACATGCTGTGGAGCAGATAAGCCAAGGCACCAAACCGCTGAACCTGTTCTCTAGAACCTGGGAACCACAACTATTGAGCCAAATCGCCACAGCTGGTGAAGCCCTTGGGCCCTAGAGCACATGCTCCACAATAGAAGTCATGCAAAATGGGAAGCCCATGCACTGCAGTGAGGATGAACCCCCACTCGCCACAACTAGAGTAAAGCCCATGTGTAGCAACAAAGACCCAGCACAGCCCAAAACAAATCAATCAATAAATAAAACTATTTAACAAAGCAAAAATACAGTAGATGTCATCACAGATTAATCCTAGATTTGAAACACAGGAAGAATGATAAAACTAGAAAAATCATTTCATATCAATCAGGTTAGTATCATCAGTTTAAACAAGTTTTGCTAGCAAAGATAAAACTATTGGGTAAATGATTAAGAAACACTATATTCTCAAAGCCCTAATGTACCATGCAATAGATTTTGGTGTATTAAATGTAAAAAAAGGACCTCTGCTCTGGAGCAATCTGGCAAATACCATTTTATCATGTGAACAGCACTGCATAACAAATAATAATGGAATAAGTGACAGTATGGACCCTCACCTCATTTATGAAGAAAAAAAAATAGAAAAGTTATTCTAAGAAAATTGGGATATTTTAAGCATAGCCAGTGTATTAGATAGTATAATTGTTTCAGTGATAACACCTGTGTACACATGCTATTATTCCTCTGTATACAATAATCACTGTTATTGAGGCATGCATACTGAAGTAAGGAGGCTTTGATGGATGGTTGGATACGGATACATAAGTGGTTGTTAATGGAAGAAATTTTCACATATTGCAATATAGTGAAATCATTCTGGCTTATCAATGATTTAACCTGAATTTTGCATTAACTAAAACAACCTGGTATGGTCTACCAAATATATGCTGTCCATGCTCCAGCTCAGTCACGTCCAACACTTTTTGTCCCCGTGGACTGTAGCCCGCCAGGCTCCTCTGGCAGGGTTTTCCAGGCAAGAATACTAGAATGAGTTGCCATTTCCTTCTCCAGGGGGGCTTTCTGACCCAGAGATTGAACTGGATTTTCCTGCATCTCCTATACTAGTAAGAGGATTATTTTACCACTAGGCCACCAGGCAAACTTTGCTAATTTGATTAAAAAAAAAAAAAAACTAACAAAATGTACATAAAACATCATTCCCAATAGTGAGATGTTAATCTCAACTCTCCTTCAGATCAGAAATAAATAAAGGATAATACAAAGATATTAACCCAGATAGCAGGATAATGTATATAGAAATTGCAATTAACTAGAGAGAAATTTTCAGAAATGATTTTAAATTGTGCAAGTTTGCTATATATAAAGCATAAAAATGATAAAATAAGTTATATTTTGATATTACATACAAAAATGGAAAAGGCATTTAAAAAATGTATAACTACAATAACCACCTTGGGAAAATTATCCCCAAAGTATTCAAGCCAATGCCTGGAATAAATTATTGAAAAACACTACAGAAAGCCCTTTAAAGCAGGGAGACTATATCATGTTCATATCATGATATTCAGTCTTTCTAAATTGATCTAAAATGTCACCATTCTAAAAGAAAATCCCTGCAGAGTATTTTGGTAAATGGACAAATTGATACTAACATTCAGTTAGAAATGTGGACAGCTATGGTTAGACAAACAATATCAAAGAAAGAAAAAATGCGGAAGTCTTGCACTGCTACCTGTCGAAATCTGTTACAAAGCTTTACAGGTTAAACTGGAAACAACACACAACCCATCAAGCCACCACACACGAGACTATTTTTATTTCTCTCACCTTGTGTTCATCAAGGGTTGCACCCATACTCTGTAAACAGGAACTACGAAACCAATGAGGTCAGTATAAGAGAAACCAGTCTTACCTTGGGGATGAGGTAGTTTCTGAATTTAATGTCACGGGTCACTGCATGGGGAAGACTGGTGGGGATCAGATCAATGTATCACTGGATCTCATGGATCACAGCATCTGTGTAGGGCATATGGCTCCTGTCCTGCATGCAGGGACTCCGGTGTCTGCCAATGACTCGGTCAATCTCTTCCTGGACCTTAGCTGATAGGAGATAAGTAAGAAGGATGGAGAAAGAGGAAAATGCACACCCATATTCCATACCAATTCAGGGATACCTGAGGCATTATGAAGGTGTCTCAACAGCATTATGGACTTCCCTAGTGGTTCAGATGTTAAAGAATCTGCCTGCAATGTAGGAGACCTGGGTTCTATCCCTGGTTTGGGAAGATGCCATGAAGCAGGAAATGGGCTACTCACTCTAGCATTCCTTCCTGGAAGATGCTATGGACAGAGGAGCATGGTGGGCTACAGCCCATGGGGTTGCAAAGGGACACAACTGAATGACTAGCACTTTCTTTCAAAATCATTATGCATGTAAACTACAAGACCAGAAATGAACCTAAACATAGAGAGGGTACAGACACATATAAGTCTCTTACAAGCCTGGCTTAAGATACATCTATACATATCTCTAAATTAGCATACATGATAAAACAAAGACAAATGCTGGAATGTTTCAAATATAAACAGAATATAAAGTCAAAAATTACATTGGCAGACTAATGGATAAGAAAATTGTGGTGCATATACACAATGGAGTATTACTCAGCCATTAAAAAGAACACATTTGAATCAGTTCTAATGAGGTGGGTGAAACTGGAGCCTATTATACAGAGTGAAGTAAGTCAGAAAGAAAAACACCAATACAGTATATTAACATGTATATATGGAATTTAGAAAGATGGTAATGACAACCCTGTATGCAAGACAGTAAAACAGACACAGATATAAAGAACAGACTTTTGGACTCTGTGGGAGAAGGTGAGGGTGGGAAGATTTGAGAGAATAGCACTGAAACATGTATATTATTATATGTGAAATAGATCACCAGTCCAAGTTTGAAGCATGAAACAGAGCACTCAAAGCTGGTGCAGTGGGACAACCCAGAGGGATGGATTAGGGAGGGAAGTGGGTAGGGGACTTTGCGATGTGGGACACATGTACAACCGTGGCCGATTCATGTCAATGTATGGCAAAAACCACCACAATATTGTAAAGTAATAAGCCTCCATTTAAAATAAATAAATTAAGTTAAAAATATTGTCCTTCAAAAAACAAACAAGAATAAAATATTAATTTTATATCAAAATAATACAGGTTAAAATTTAACTTATATGTGTTTTATTGTATTTGTGTATTTTGCGTGAATACTTTACAATGGTATTCACTTTATCCTCCTATTGCCAAATGCCACCACCTTGAGCATTTTAGCAGTTTCTTCTGAAATTCATGTCCTATTTCTAAATAATGACTCTTTGTTTCTATTTTTAACTTGCAAATTTTAAAACAATAATCTGATGTCGTGGCATGAGAGTTGAGAATTTACATCTCCATCCTCCACTCATACAATTTCACACCCTCACACACACAAATACACACACGAATCCCCTTAGTCCATTTCCCAAATATATTTACATCACAATTTTTGGCTGTTAGAATATTCACTCTAACAGCATTCTGACTAAATAAACATTGCTTCCTGGTAAGACAATTATGATTATGTTCCTTTTTGGTACTTTCTTGGACCTAACCATATTATTTTAGTTCAATTCAAGCAATTCTGTATCTTGATTTAGGATTATTTTCTAACATGGAGGCAGATGTTTCAAACTCCTAGTAATAATTTATTTCTTATTCAGAAACCACAGATACTCCATCACCTCTCTTTTGCTCTTGGTGTCTCCCCTCACACCTGCTTTAGCCACCTAACCCATTTAGATGTGGATATTTTCCAGGCTTGCTATGTAGCAATAGCCCTGACACTTTCACTCTCCTTCATGAGCTTTTCAAATCCCTGGAGCCCATGACTTCCTCGACATGACTTCAGGCATCTGGATGAGAAAGGGAAAAGAGTGGATAAAACTGTGACAAGCATACAAGACAGAAAACACCCTTTACAAATTAATGCTGGGTTTGATAGCTACTCTTGAATTCTGATGCTGTTGTGAACTCTAATCTTATATCTGTGATCTGCTACATCTCTCAGAGAGATTTTGTTATTTTCTCTTTCATCCTGGTGTTCTGAAATTTCATGACCCTGTGTCTTGGGAAGGGTGTTTTTATTTCATTCACTCTGTGAGGCATGTTAAAATAATTTTCTGTTGAGGTGGCAAAACTTGGAGGTCTTTTCTCCAGAGTGCTCACTCTCTGGAGTTTTTCTCTGGCAGCTGAATTTCAAGAAGCAGAATGAAGAAAGGAACTAAGAATCTTTGAAATCAAGATGTGGATTCTTCCCTAATCTTTCCTCTAAACTGTGACCTCACTCTTTTCCCCTGTCTCTGCCAAGTGTCCAAGTGTCCTGAGTGCAGGGCCTCTTAGATTCCATTTCTCTAGATAGTAAACCTCTCTCATCCTATTGGAGAATCAAAGTTACCTGATAAAAGGAGTTATCAAAGACTCATGGCTGGAAGAGCTACTTTTATCAGCCTTTGTCTCCCTCCATCCTTTTTGAAACTAGGTACTTCTCAATTCAGAACCTTAAGGACTAAAAGAACATAAATGACTTCTCATTTGATGATACCACTCTCATGGTTGAAAGTGAGGAGGAGCTGAAGAACCTCTTGATGAAGGTGAAAGGGGAGAGTGATAAAGTCAGCTTAAAACTCAACCTTCAAAAAACTAAGATCATGGAATCCAGTCCCATCACTTCATGGCAAATAGAAGGGGAAAAAGTGAATGTAGTGACAGATTTTATTTTCTTAGGCTCCAAAACCACTGCAGATGGTGACTGCAGCCATGAAATTAAAAGACACTTGCTTCTTGGAAAGAAAACTATGACAAACTATGACAAACCAAACGACATCACATTGCTGACAAAATTCTGTATAGTCAAAGGTATGTCCTTTCCAGTAGTCACGTATGAATGTGAGAGTTGGGCCATAAAGAAGGCTGAACACTGAAGAATTGACAGTTTTGAATTGTGGTGCTGGAGAAGACTCTTGAGAGTCTAAGGGACTCTACAAGGAGATAAAACCAGTTAATCCTAAAGGAAATCAACCCTGAATATTAAAAGGAAGGACTGATGCTGAAGCTGAAGCTTCAATACTCTGGCTACCTGATGCGAAGAGCCAACTCATTGGAAAAGACCCTGATGCTGGGAAAGATTGAGGCCAAAAGGAGAGAGGAGCAGCAGAAGATGGGATGAGAAGATAGCATCATGGACTCAATGGATATGAATTTGAACAAACTCTGGGAGATACTGAAGGACAGGGTAGCCTGACATGCTGTAGTCCATGGAGTTGCAAAGAGCTGGACACAAGTCGGTGATTGAACAACTACTTCATCCTCTCTACTGACTTCATTGTCACTCCTCAATATGCTCTCTGTGTTTCAGAAATTTGTTGAATATTTGTTGGCTGCTTCTTGACCTCCTCTTTTCCAACTTTAAAAGGCCAATTCTTTTATGATATAATCATTTCAGGCTATTCTGACACTAATCAAGGTAATGTATGTTTCTAAACCATTATGCATAAACATAAGCCTTTAAAAATTAATTTCTAATAAAAAGTTCTTGTGAAAGATAAAATTCTTGACTCCTCAAAATGCATTTTTTGGCAATAACCACTTTTCTGAAAAGGAACTAATGGACTAATACAATTCCTTTACATAAATATCTTAAGCCAATTTATTGTCAATCTAACTCTTTAGAGAACCTCCTAGACTGTGGAAATTATATCAAGCAGCTTCACTAAAGTTCTATGATTTCCAGTTATGCTTCAATAAGGAGCATTGCCATTTCCCCAACACTGGCTTTATTTTTTTGTTTTGTTTTGTTTTGATTTTTGGCCACCCTCCACAGCACTTGGGATCTTGGCTCTCCACACTGGGACTGAACTGAGTAGTCCTCAGACACTGGTGTTTGGAACATCGCATTTTCAGAATGAAGGCACATTGCAGTTACATTTCCATAATAAAACCAATATGCAGCTCCAGGCCAATTCATGCTGGCCATGCCTGCTGCACATGACCTCCCATGAAATTCAGATGCTGCTGTGTGGATGTTCTTACCATTCAGAGTCTTCACTTCTCTTAGTCTCTTCTCGTATTATGTAAAGATGTCATATTACTATCCCTTCATTAAATTTGAAAACAATGAAGCTGCTCAGAGACTTAAATAGTCTCCTGAGAGAAACAAGGTGAAATACATTCAAGCATCTTTCTCTCATCTCTTCTGAAGTCACCCTGCCCACCATGTTATCATACCTGTGACCTCAGGGTGTTTCAGCAGGAGGAGAAGCCCATATCTCAGTGTGGTGCTCGTCGTCTCTGTCCCAGCTACAAACAAATCCATTATAGTGTTTGCCAAGTTTTCAACCGTATATACCAGTTCTTGATTGTGCTTTTCCTAGAAATAATTTAATTAAAAAGTTACAAAGTATACAAAAAAGGAAGAAGCATGGACCACTAACAGCTAAAAAACCAAGCTGACACAAATCATTCCTGAGGAAGTCCAGACATGGACTTACTAAATAGAAACTTTTAGATATATGCCTTAAAAATGCTTTAAAAATTGGTGAAAATCATCAAGAACTAAAGAAAATTTGAAAAGTATATGAACAAGTACAGAATAATGAGGAAGTTTCTATAAAAATAAACCAAACAGAATTTTGGAGCTGAAAAATGCAGCACCTGAAAATTTTTAAATTTATCAGAAAGTTTGAATAGTAGACAACAGGAAACTCAAGAAAGAAACAGCAAGCCTGAAGAAAGAAGAAAACATTTCATTTTTTCCACAGAAACTGTAGAGGCCAAAAATCAATGGAAAGATATATTTAAAATCTTGAAGGTGACTATGTCCACCAAGACTTTTGTATGTGGCAAAACTATCCCTCCATAAAATAGGAGATATAAGAGACCTTAAAATAAAGGCTAAGGGGTTCCTGGTTAACAAAACCAAAGATAGAAGATGATAATTCAAAGCCAGATTGATAAAGTTCCTTGTAAAAAAAGTTCCTAGGCAAAAAGAAAAGCAAAAACCACTATCGTTGTTCAGTCACCAAGTCGTGTCCGACTCGTTGGGACTCTAAGGACTGCAGTGTGCCAGGCTTCCCTCTCTGTCACCATCTCCTGGAATTTGCACAAGCTCATGTGTACTAAATCAGTGATACCATTTATCCTCTGAGATGATTCATCCTCCAGTCATCTCATCCTCTGTCACCCTTTTTTCCTTCTGCCCTCACTATTTCCCAGCATCAGGGTCTTTTCCAATGAGGTGGCCAAAGCACTGGAGCTTTGGGTTTATCATCAGTCCTTCCAATGAATATTCAGGGTTGATTTCCTTTAAGATTGACTGGTTTGATCTCCTTGCTATCCAAAGAACTCTCAAGAGCCTTCTCCATCACCACAGTTAGAAAGCATCAATTCTTCGGCACTCTGCCTTCTTTATTGTCCATCTGTCACGTCCATACATGACTACTGGAAAAACCATAGCCTTGACTACATGGACCTTTGACAGCAAAGTAATGGCTCAGCTTTTTAATATGCTATCTAGGTTTGTCATAGCTTTCATGGCTGCAGTCACCATCCAGTGATTTTAGATACCAAGAAGAGGAAATCTGTCACTGCTTCTATTGTATTCTAGTAGAAAAGCCTCATTTCATTTTCTAAATTATGTAAAAGTTTATTTTAAAAAATCATTATAAATAGGTGATTCTAGGCACAAAATATAGAGATATAATTTTGTACACCAATGAAATAACGGGGTGAAGCTGAATGGGAGCAGAGTTACTGTATGTGATTTGAAGCTACTGAGGAATCAGTTCATACTGAATTGTTATGAATTTAGAATGGCAACAATAATCTCTTTTATAAGTACTAAGAAGTTAATTTTAAAATACACAAATAATTTGAATGGAAAATTAAAAGGTACACAAGAAAAAAGTTGATCAAACAAAAATAAGGCTATACTGAAGGAATTGAGAAGCAAAATTTAAAAATAAATTAGAGGAAAAAATTATAGGGCAGAAATAAATCCTTCAGTATGACTGATCTCTTTCATTGAAACTCACAATTTAAGACAGATATTGAAGGAATAAAATTTTAAACTGCGTATAGAAATATTCCACTACATATCCACAATAAATCTATACCAGTATAGAATATAATTTAGCCATAAAAGAAGGAAATCCTGACATCTTTGACAAGATGGATGGGCCTTGTATTTATTATGCTAAGTAAAATAAATTAGATACAGAAAGACAAATACCATGTGACCAAATTTATACGTGAAATATTCTAAAAACTTGATCTCAGAGAGAACACATTGGTGGCTACCAGTGAAGGGAGAAGAGGTCAAAATGAATGAAGGGAATCAAAGGTACAAATGTCCAGTTATAAAATAAATAAGTCCTGGTGATGTAATACACAGCATGATGACTGTAGTTAATAACATATTCCCTATTTGAATTGCTGAGAGTAAATCCTAAGATTTATAAGCAAAAAAATCTAAAACTATGTGTGGTAATAAATGTTAATTATACATATTGTAGTAATCATTTTGTAATATATGGAATCATTATATGGTACAGCTACAACTAACTGTTATATAACTGTACATGTTACAGGTCAAGTATTCTCAACAAAAAACCCTGTATGTTGTACAAGAAACTCACTTGAGATGCTAAAATACAAATATATTGAATGAGAAAAAAGGAAAGAGATTTTGTAAGCTATAAGTAGCCAAATAAAGCTAGACTGGCTATATTAATATTAGAAAAAAAATTATCAAAAATAGTTTAAAGAGAAAAAATAAGAATGGGATCTTTTCTACTGGACTAAGAAAGGTGAATTCATCAAGAAGTTATATAATTATAACTGTTGCTTGAGCAACAGAGCCCCCAAAATATATGAAGCAAACATTGAAAAACCCAACAGGATAAATGCAGAGTTGTACAATAATTATGCAAGACTTCAATATCCAACTTTCAATAATGGATAGTACTACTAGACAAAAGATTGATGAGCAAACATAAAAACTTGAACACTAGAATCAACTATACTCACAGACATAGAAGGAAAACTTCAGTCAACAATAGCAGAATATACATGCTTCTCCAGTGTACATACAACATTCTCCACATGTTAGATCATAAACAATTCTCAACAAACTCAAAAAGATTTAAAAAATGATACAACTTATCTTCTCTGACCACAGTAAAATGAGGCTAAACATTAATAGAAGAAAGAAAGAAAATGAAGTCATCTCTGATTCTTTGTGACCCCATGGCCCACCAAATTCCTCTGTCCATGGGATTCTCCAGGCAAGAATAATGGAGTGGGTTGCATTTCTTTCTCCAGGGGAATCTTCCTGACCCAGGGATCAAACCAGGGTCTCCTGCATTGCAGGCAGACTCTTTATGGTCTGAGCCACCTGAGAATCCCCTAAACATCAATAGCAGAATGAAAAATTAAAAATTCACAAATTTATAAATGTAGAAAAATAAATCTGATAGTTCTACATGTAAAGACCTTGGAAGCTTCAACTCCATTCCTAAAAATAATTAAAAAGCTGAGCAGACTAAAAAATAAACTTTTCAAAGACTCTTAAGAGTGTTGAGCACAAAGGGAACACCAATGCCCCCTAGACTGGAGAGGCTGACAGGGGAATACAGAGAGTCAGACTTATCAAAAGGAGCTTCAGTGAGTGAAAAGAACCATGAGAACAAGTATCAGGGAAGGAAAAATCTGAATTGTAATAGAGAAATTGCTCAAGGGTTAGCATGAACAACTTTGAGAGACAGGGTGACCCCATCTTCCAGGGGCCATCAAATTTTTTGGAGATTTATCTCTAGGAGTTTTAGCAAGTTCTCAAAGTACAACTGGAGAAAAAAAATCCTTTGTGATTCCAGCAGGGGAAGGGCAAAAGGAGTGTTTTCAAAATATATCAGAGCACTCTATTCTTAACAAGCCTTGCCCTCAACAGAAACTAGCTAATCAATAACCTCACCTGCTGGGGTATTATCAGAGCCTAACTGACTGAAGGAAAGGGAAATATTCAATCCAGTCAGCTCTCGCATTCCATGTGAGGGAAGAAAAATATTCAACTCTAGTCTACTAAACCTATCCTCTCCCACCTAAGGAAGGAGAAAAACATACGTAAAGTTCACAGTCCAGAGCAAAGGTTCATTTAATGTATGAGACCGATTCATAGGACTATAGAATGTTTCCCCTCCTCCCACATGTCACCATCACATTACTAAATGACTATTTGTAACAGTTCCTTTCACCAAGCATGTCATGTTCACCATTCCACAAGAAATTACAAGGCATACCAAAAGGCAAAAACCAGAATTCGACAGAGCAAGCATCAAAACCAGACATGACAGGGATGTGGAATTATCAGACTAGAACACAAAATTATATTCCTCTGCTCATGGATTTAATGGATAAAGTAGAAACCATGCAAGAACAGATGGGGAATGTAAGAAGAGAGATAGAAATCCTAAGAACGAATCAAAAAGAAATGCTAGAGATCAACACACTGTAACAGAAATAAAGAAAGCCTTTGATGGGCTTCTCAGTAAACTAGACACAGCTGAATAAAGAATCTCTATCTTGAGGAAATCTCAACAAAAACCACCAATGCAAAGAGACCAAAGGCTTTTTAAAAAGAGGAAAAAAAGCATATCCAAGGACTATGAGACAAGTTCAAAATGTGTAACATATTTGCAATTGGAGACAGAGAAAAAAGAGATAAAGTAACAGAAGAAATATTTGAAACAATAATGACTGAGAATTTCCCCCAAATTAATATCACATACTAAACCACCAATTAAGAAAATTTAAGGAACATAAAATATATATCAAAAAAGCAAAACATAATCAAAAAGCTCCTGCATCTAGGCATATATTTTCAAATTACCAAAATAAATAAATAAATTTAAAATTCTGAATAAAAGAGGAAGAGGAAAAGAGCATCTTACTTATTAAAGAACAATAAGAAAAATCATTCCGACTTCTCCTTACTTACCTCAGAAGCAAAAGGACAGTGGAGTGAAATATTGAAAGCATCAAGAGAAAGAAATCATCAACCAAGACTGTGAACCCTGCAAAATGATGCTTCATTAGGGAAAGAGAAATGAAGACTTTCTTGGGGGGAAAAAAGCCCAAAAAGCAGAAACTGAGAGAATTTGTTGCCAATAAAACCGCCTTGCAAGAACTGTTAAAAGAATTGTTCAGAGAGAAGGAAAATCACATAGGTAAGAAACACATCTATATAAATGAAGAGCTACAAAGAATGAGTGAAGGTTAAAGTTATTTTATTTGCTCTTAATTGATCTCAAAGCTAAAAGTTTGTTCAAAATAATAACAATGAAGTTAATTGGGTAATTCTTATGAATATGTCATGCAAACTTACATCCTTATATAAAAGTGGGAAGAATGATAGCCTGATACAAGGAATGGAAGGGAAGAATCAGAATTAGTTTGTTACTACCTGTGAAATGGTGCTGAAACAACCAGGTAACCTCAAGGAAAGGAGTGAAGATAGAGTCTGCCTCACTTCATACACAACATGTAACCCAGAATAGATGAAAAATTTAATGTAAGAGCTAAACGTATAAAACTCTTAGAAGAAAAAGTGGTAAATCTTCACAAACACAGATTTGGCAACAGATACTTATATTTGACACCAAAGTTACAAATATATGTGTATATATTTGTCTTATATATGTATTTGTCTGATACATATGCTGGACTTCATCAAAGTAAAAAATGTGTATCAAAGTGAAAATATTTGTGTATGAAAAGACATAATCAAAGATCTGAAGTGACAGTCTATATGTTGAGAGAAAATACTTGCATTTTATATATATGTAAGAGAAGCACAAGCTGGAATCAAGATTGCCAGGAGAAATATCAATAACCTCAGATATGCAGATGACACCACCCTTATGGCAGAAAGTGAAGAGGAACTCAAAAGCCTCTTGATGAAAGTGAAAGAGGAGAGTGAAAAGGTTGGCTTAAAGCTCAACATTCAGAAAACGAAGATCATGGCATCTGGTCCCATCACTTCATGGGAAATAGATGGGGAAAGAGTGGAAACAGTGTCAGACTTTATTTTTGGGGGCTCCAAAATCACTGCAAATGGTGATTGCAGCCATGACATTAAAAGACGCTTACTCCTTGGAAGAAAAGTTATGACCAACCTAGATAATATATTCAAAAGCAGAGACATTACTTTGCCAACAAAGGTCCGTCTAGTCAAGGCTGTGGTTTTTCCAGTAGTCAGCTATGGATGTGAGAGTTGGACTGTGAAGAAGGCTGAGCACTGAAGAATTGATGCATTTGAACTGTGGTGTTGGAGAAGACTCTTGAGAGTCCCTTGGACTGCAAGGAGATCCAACCAGTCCATTCTAAAGGAGATCAGCCCTGGGATTTCTTTGGAAGGACTGATGCTAAAGCTGAAACTCCAGTACTTTGGCCACCTCATGTGAAGAGTTGACTCATTGGAAGACTCTGATGTTGGGAGGGATTGGGGACAGGAGGAAAAGGGGATGACAGAGGATGAGATGGCTGGATGACATCACTGACTCAATAGACGTGAGTTTGAGTAAACTCCAGGAGTTGGTGATAGACAGGGAGGCCTGGGTGCTGCAATTCATGGGGTTGCAAAGAGTCGGACACCACTGAATGACTGAACTGAACTGAACTGAAGGGCATAATGCACAAAATATCAACTCTGAGTTATAGCTATAGCTCAATGATAAAGACAAGCAGCACAATTTATTTTTAATATCTTAAATACCTTTATTTTAGAATTTAAGAAGTCTCCATTCCCTTGCTCCAAACCAGAAGACTTTTTCCCCTGCGTATAGCGTAGGAGTAATGTTGATTAGAAACTGGCTGGTGTTTAAAGCTGAAGATAGTCATGACTATTTAACCTAAGCTGTATGCTGAAGGAAGATTGTCTTAGAAATACTAAATTGGGTAAGTATTTTTTTTAAAAAACAAGGTTTGTGTTGAGTGGTGGGGGAAAAAAACTAATAGAAAAAGATCTGAAATTAGGAAAAATACAGTTGATAAAAATGAATGGCAAAACCAATACAGTATTGTAAAGTAAAATAAAGTAAAAATAAAAATTATTTTAAAAAATTAATAGTTAGCAGTGAAACTGAGTTAACACAGTTGGGACTTTGTTAACTTCAGGTTTATGATACATCTTATTTGGAGGTTAATGTTGTAGGAATTTTAGTAACTTGTGGCTGATTAAGTCTAGGCTTGAAACACTTTTCAACCCACGGTGAGCTACATTTGCAAAAATTTTTTAAATTATGTATAAATTCAGAATGCCTAAAAAGCATTTTAATTTAAAATGAAGCAGCACAATTTTAAAATGGCAAAGAACTTGAATAACATTTCTCCAAAGGAGATATAAAAATGTGTAACAACCCATTAACACCCTACAAAAATAAGTTCAACATCATCGTTCATTAGGAAAATGTAAATTAAAGCTACAATGAGAAACTACTTCACATTAACTAGGCAAGCTTTAATAATGACAAGAAATTGGAAATTAAGTACTGGCAATTATGTCAGAAAACAGAAACCTTTAATTGCCAGTGGGAATATAAATGCTGCAGTCACTACTGAAAAAATTTGGCTGTTCCTCAAAATCTTAGACATAAAATTACCACATCTCATCAATTCTACCCTTAGGAATCTATTCAATGAAAATGGAAACATGTTCATGAAGAAACATCATTCATAAGACCCAAAGGTAGACAACATAGATGTCTAACAATACATGAACGAATAAAAAAATCATATGTATATAAAATAAAAAATTATACAGCCATAAAAGAGAAAAACAAAGTACTGATACATACTATAACTTAGATAAGCCTCCAAAACATACTAGGTGAAAGAAGTTAGAAACAAACGTGGCAATACCATGAGTTCTGTTATACACTATGCCCATAACAAGAAAATTCATAGACTCAAAACACAGACTACAGGTTGACACATGATGGGGTGGAGGAAATGGACAGTGATGATTTAACGGATATGGTATGTTTCTGCAAAGTGATGGAAAAATATTTTAATGAATGAGCTAATTGTAAGACAAAAATTGTAGCATTAAATATCAATAAAGTGTATACTTTAAATGGTTAATTATATGGATGTAAATTTCACCTCAATTTTAAAATGACATTATTCCATAAGTTGATCGACATATTTCCTGCAATCTGTGTCAAAATCACCACTGATTTCTTTGCATAAATTGACAAGTTTATCCTAAAAAGCATCTGGAAATTCAAGAGACACACAAAACCAAATCAATCTTAAAAATGACAAAAAATTAAAAGACTCACACTTCTTAACTGCAAAACTAACTGTTGTTGTTGTTCAGTTGCTAAGTTGTGTCCAACTCTTTGCGACCCCATGGACTGCAGCAGGCCAGGCTCCTCTGTTCTCCACTACCTCCCAGAGTTTCCTCAAATTAATGTACATTAAGTCGATGATACTATCTACCCATCTCATCTTGTGCCATCGCCTTATCCTTTTGCCTTCAATCTTTCCCAGCATCAGGGCCTTTTCCAAAGAGTCAGTTCTTCATATTAGGTGGCCAAAATATTGGAGCTTCAGCTTCAGCATCAGTCCTTCCAATGAATAATCAGTGTTGATTTCCTTTAGGATTGACTGGTTTGCTATCCTTGCAATCTAAAGGACTCTCAAGTTCTCCAGCACTACAATTCAAAAGCATAAGCACTCACCCTCCTTTGCGGTCCAACTCTCACATCCATACATGACTAATGAAAAAACCATAGCTTTAAATATATGGATCTATATTGGCAAAGAGATGTCTCTGATTTAAAAAAAAAAAAACTAATTAAAATGACCAGATGAAAGTGTAAGGACTAACATTTAGATTATCAGAACAGATGTCAGATTACATAAATAAACCCTCAAATTTGGGGTCAGTTGGTTTTTTTGACAAAGATGCCGAGATGATTCATGTGGGGAAAATAGTCTTCTCAACACATGGTGCAGGATTCATGCTCACAGACATGTAACTCCAACTCTATATTGATACCAATTCATTTTACTTCACACAAAATTAAGGCTTCTCTCTTCCATCCACCTACTCTTTCCATCACGGGCCAATATACATGGCATTATATATACAGCATTCACCCATCTGAAATTCTCTATTTTGCCCTTCAGTGCTAATATATTAAGATTTATTTCCAACCACCTGACATGCAAAAAGTTCAGCTAGATTAAGCCATTCTTTTCCATTTCCTCATACAGTGTGTGCAATGATCATATCCATCAGCATATCATACCACAATATTTTGTACGTTCTAACTTGTTTCTAAATGTTTCCATTTTGCCTGAGGTGTCATCTGTCTTTCCATAGGTATATTATTAGTATGTGAAGAGTAGAATCAATATATTCAACTGATTAAACAGTTAAATGTTATATCTTCCAAAATAGATTCTTACTATAGATTTATACATAATTCAAATACTTGTCAGCATAGAATGCCAAACCACTGAAACATCTCCAGTAAATTCAATGACCCCCAAACTGCATAAGCAACCAAGTTATTTAGTTGTCATTAACATTTTACCTGCTCCATCTTGATTAGGAAACAATCAATAAAATCCCGAGGGTTGTTAATGTCCAGGGATGTTTGGTGTTCTCTTGTTTCCTCAAAAATATAACTCTTTAAATTAGCAGAGTTTTTAAAGAATTTGTTATGGCTCCCTGGGAAATAATCAATGAGAACAGGGAAAGTACTGCAGACCCAGAAAAGAAAACAATAGTTTATTAAATAAAGAACACTTTGTGAAAATTTATATACTATATGCCCATCCTTGGTGAGCAGCCATGTTAAAATAGTAATATAACATGGTCTTTGTATTGAAGGAAATATTTATTTCACAATACACTGTATCTATGTTGATAGATGTATTTGAGGAAGAAAATTCAACCCAGGGATGAAAAATGATAATCATTTCCCATATTCACACATCATGTTTATAGTATAAAATCATCCTTATATCAATTATCTCATTATTTTTTAAAACAAGTCTTCCTTACAATCGTGAAATAAGGGATGAATTTACATTTTATAGATGAAAATAGAGGTTAAGAGAATTTGGATAACTTGATATGCACAGAGCTGATTCGTTATGTTTCTATTTCTGTTTAGTAGCCTCAAACATAATATCAGTATTTTAGAACCTAGAGGGTTCAAAAGACACCATGAAACACAACTCAACATTTTATGGACAAAGTAACTGGGAACCAGAGCAATTAAGTGACCTTTATGAAGTCACACAATTGTCTTTTGGGCAGAAGGCAGAACATGTCAGCTCAGCACAGGGTACACCTGTGAGGTTTGTTTATGGTTCCTACACCAAGGAAACAATCATTTTGTCATCCCCAAAGCAATTATTTTGTCAGTCAGGATGTCAGCTGAAGTATCAAACTCTCCTATCCTAGTCAGTGTCCCCTGGCATCACTCTCCCCCTTAAAGGAGATCTTCTCTTTCTTCCCCAAAGCAGATATTTCTACCAATATGCTGAAGTAGTAACTAACTGGAGACTGAATGACTAGACCTGTGGGCAATGGAAGCCTTTCCAGAAGGATCTGGAAGTCCTTCTACTGCTGTGGGCATGCTTTGGAGAAGTCAGCAAAGTATTTTATGGAAAAACCACTAAACAGAGTCAACAGGATGGAATTGCGGTTCTGTATTATTCTGGGCATGTATTTTCCTGTCTATTCTTAAAGGGCTCAGCCATCTGTCCTAGATGAGCACTCCACGATACTAAGCTCTGGGCAGGTCTGTGCTCTTCATACATTCACCTCACAGCTTTGTGCAGAGAGAGAGATCTGGATCTCACACAGAAAAGAGCAGATATGATTCCTCAAAAAGAAAGGAACTTGGCCTCACCTGCAGCCATGGAGAGCTCAGAATTCTGGCATTTTCATTAAAAATTTTCACTATATCTAGAAAAACCTTATCTTTATACTCAAAACGGTTCTGGAAAATAATGGAGCAGATCACATTGCAGGGAGCACAGCCCAGGATGAAAGTGGGATCACAGGGCAACCCTAAAGAATAACAATTTAAACACATCATTAAAGCATACATGTGAAAAACAATTTGAGACAAAAGGTAATGGTTATGTTAGAAAGTTTGTCAATATTTCTCCTACAAATTCCCTTAACAGCACAATATTCAACATGCACAAAATTAACACATCACTTTTACCTTGATCTGAATAGCTAGTTAAATAATGCTTTTTAAAAATATGAAAATCATATCCAGTGCCAATACTTGTGCTCTCTTCACCCAGAGTTCCTTTGCCCAAGAGATAAAGAAGAAAATATTTAAAGATACTACTTTCAAGAGAAATAGGAGAGAATGTAAGTGCATCCCTTGGGCGGTTTACAATACCCTAGGACTGGCAAGATGCAGAACTGGCAGAGAACAGCAGGGGGCACACCATGCAATACAAACTTAAAATCTGAATATAAGCAATTGGGAAAAGGATTATGGAAGCTCGGGAAAGGAAAAGGACACCTTTTAATTAGTTGTAAGAAGTGGTTGTACTTGAGATGATCTTGAGTAATTATATTTTGTAGTATTTGTGTGGTACCTCAGCTTTCTGAAAGCCCCTTCAGTGAAACTCACTGAATATATTATTGTTAGGTATTACCATGCCCATTTTAAAGAATAAGAGGACAAGGTCTTGGAAGCAGGAGAGATTCAGCCAGAGTCACATGGCAAGATAGGGGCAATGCTGGCACTCAAACCTGGCTCTTTGGAGTTCAAGTTCAATGGCCATGCAATGCTCCCACTGCTTTCTAATCCTATCATTCTTTGCCTTTAAATTAGAATCTAAGAGCAAAGCCATGAAGCAAAATGAAAATGCAATTTAAAAATCTTGGGTACAAAAATAGAATCACAGACATAGAAAACAGACCAGTGGTTGCCAGTGGGGAGGTTTGGCGGAGGGGTGGAGTGGAATGGAAAGTTGGGGTTAGCAGAGTTAGTTACTTAGTTACTAAGTTACTTATTTATTTAGTTACTACTTCAGATGTAAGTTCAGTTCAGTTCAGTTGCTCAGTCGTGTCCGACTCTTTTGGACCCCATGAATCACAGCATGCCAGGCCTCCCTGTCCATCACCATCTCCCGGAGTTCACTCAAACTCACGTCTATTGAGTCGGTGATGCCATCCAGCCATCTCATCCTCTGTCGTCCCCTTCTCCTCCTGCCCCCAATCCCTCCCAGCATCAGTCTTTTCCAATGAGTCAACTCTTCACATGAGGTGGCCAAAGTATTGGAGTTTCAGCTTTAGCATCATTCCTTCCAAAGAAATCCCAGGGCTGATCTCCTTCAGAATGGACTGGTTGGATCTCCTTGCAGTCCAAGGGACTCTCAAGAGTCTTCTCCAACACCACAGTTCAAAAGCATCAATTCTTCAGTGCTCAGCCTTCTTCACAGTCCAACTCTCACATCCATACGTGACTACTGGAAAAACTTACGTAGCTCTAAATTCTAAAATTCTAAAAGAACTGAACAGATTATTGTGGATGAAATCAATTTGGTCACTTTCTTTAGAGCTTCCCTTTTATTCCTTGAGAGATGAGTATGTCTGCAAAGCTCACTGCTTTTTATAGCATGAAAGAGTCAAAGATAATTTAAAGATTGAAGGAATCTCTGAGATCAGTTAGTCCAATCTTTCTTTCTTCCGATCAGCAATTTAGTGACAGTGGATAAGGAGTCCTCACTGCATTAGTACAAGGCCTTGGGTTAGAATCCTAGTTTTCCAACTCCCAGTTCAGTGACATCACACATCAGTAGCATTCTTGTTGCTGTCCAAATGATCAGGAGAGCATCAACATTAAGCTCTCCACTATCATAAAGCAATACAAACTTCAGGCTGACTAGAATTGTGGATTTGGATTATTCTTTTTAATTAATAGAATTTATTTTTAATTGAAACATATAGTTAATTTCAATATATTTTTCAGGTGTACAACATAGTGATTCAGTATTTTTACAAATTATGTTCCACTGAATGTTATTAAAAGATCATTGCCATAACTGCCTGTGCTTTACAATATAGTCTTATTGCTTATCTATTTTATACAGAGTAGTTAGTATCACTTAATATCATATCCCAGAGAAGGCAATGGCAACCCACTCCAGTACTCTTGCCTGGCAAATCCCATGGATGGAGGAACCTGATAGGCTGCGGTCCATGGGGTCACTAGGAGTTGGACACGACTGAGCGACTTCTCTTTCACTTTTCACTTTCACGCACTGGAGAAGGAAATGGCAACCCACTCCAGTGTTCTTGCCTGGAGAATCTCAGGGACAGGGGAGCCTGGTGGGCTGCCATCTCTGGGGTCGCACAGAGTTGGACACGACTGAAGCGACTTAGCAGCAGCAGCAGCAGCAGCAATATCATATCCCTAATTTGCCACTCCTCTTCCTTCTCTTTGGTAACCAGTAGTTTGTTTTCTATATCTCTGAGTCTGTTTCTGCTTTGTATATATACTCATTTGTATAATTTTTTAGATTTCACATGTAAGTGATATTATACAGTATTTTCTCTTATTTCAGTAAGCATAATATTCTCTAGGAACATTCACTTTGCTTCAATTAGCAGAATTGCACTCTTCATGGCTGAGTAATACTCCACTGTGTTTGTACCACATCTTCTTTATCCATTTGTCTGTTGATGGACACTTGGCTTGCTTCCATACTGAAAGGCTGGTGCTGAACCACAAAAGACACTGAGATTCTTGGCCTCCGGAGGAAAAGAATTCAATCCGAGGCCAGAGATGAGGCTTGATTTCTCAGAGCTTTTGCATAATAAAGTTTTATGAAAGTATAAAAGAGGTAAAGAAAGCTTCCGACATAGACATCACAAGGGTTTAGTGTTAGCAATGGAGTTATATACTTTTAACTAGTCATTACAGTGAATCAAAAGAATGTCCGGAGTTTCGAAAGACCTTACTAGACCCACTGTTATCTTACTAGACCCATTTTTATCTTAAAATTTATATTTTAAGATAACAGGATTAACCCGAAGGTTTTTTTTCTAGAAACTGTCCTGAAGCAGGATACACTATTGTTATATAATCCTAAGGAATGTAGAGGAAAAAAGGTTTGTCATTTCCTCCTCCTTGAGAATTCCAGATCACTCTCTCCTTGGGGACCCCTGGACTTCTATCAACCTGCCTAAGAATTGACTCAATACCTTGACTTGTAAGTAATGCTGCTATGAACATTGAAGTGGAGGTATCTCCTTGAATTAGTGTTTTCATTTTCCTTGGCTATACACCCAAGAGTGGAACTGCTGGATCATATGGTAGTTCTATTTTTAGTTTTTTGAGACAACTCCTTATTGTTTTCTACCATGCCTGCACCAATTTATATTCCCACCAACAATATACAAGAGTTCTCTTTTCTCCTCATCCTCTCCAACATTTGTTATTTGTGGCCTTTTTGATGACAGCCATTCTGAGGTGTAAAGTGATTTCTGTGGTTTTGATTTGCATTTTTCTCATGATTAGCAATGTTGAACATCTTTTCACGTGCCTGCTGCTGCTGCTACTGCTAAGTCGCTTCAGTCGTGTCCAACTCTGTGCGGCCCCATAGACGGCAGCCCACCAGGCTCCCCCATCCCTGGGATTCTCCAGGCAAGAATACTGGAGTGGATTGCCATTTCCTTCTCCAATGCATGAAAGTGAAAAGTGAAAGTGAAATCGCTCCATCGTATCTGATTCTTAGCGACCCCATGGACTGCAGCCTGGTAGTCATCAATATGTCTTTCTTTAAAAAGTCTATTCATATCTTCTGCCATTTTTAATAGAGTTGCTTGCTTGACATTGAGTTGCATGAGTTGTTTATGTATTTTGGACATTAACCCCATTAAATGTATTATTTGTAAATATTTTCTCTTATTCTAAAGGTTGTCTTTTTGTTGACTTCCTCTGCTGTACAAAGTTTTTAATTTTAATTAAGTTCCATTTGTTTATTTTTGCTTTTATTTCTTTTGCCTTAAAAGACCAATCCAAAAGAAATTATTGCTACAATTTATGTCAAAGAGTGTTCTATGTTTTCTTCTAGGAGTTTCATGGTTTCTGATCTTACATTTAGGTCTTTCATCCATTTGAGGTTTCTTTTGTTTATGGTGTGAGTAAATGTTCTAATTTCATTTTTTTACATATAGCACCATGTTTTCCCAGCACCACTTATTGAAAAGACCTTCTTTTCACTTTTGTAAACTCTTGCCTCCTTTGTCATAGATTAACTGACCACATGTGCTTGAGTTTATTTCTGAGCTCTCTATTCTGTTCCATTGTTCTGTCTGTGCTTACACCAGTACCATGCTATTTTGATTAGTGTAGCCTTGTAGAATGGTTTGAGGTCTGGGAGGGTGATACCTCTGGCTTTATTCTTTATTCTCAAGACTGCTTTGGCAATTCATGGTCTTTCATAGTTCTACATGAAGCTTAGGATTGTTACAGTTTTGTGAAAAATGTCAAGGGTATTTTGATAAGTGAAGTCACTCAGTTGTGTCCAACTTTTTACAACCTCATGGACTATAGCCTACCAGGTTCCTCCATCCATGAAATTTTCTGGCAAGAGTACTGGAGTGGGTTGCCATTTCCTTCTCCAGAGGATCTTCCCAACCCAGGGATTGAACCCACCATGTGTCCTGCATTGCAGGCAGACACTTTACCTTCTGAGCCACCAGGGAGGCCTGGTATTTTGATAGGGATTGCATTAAATCCAGAGATTGCTTTGGGTGGTATGAACATTTTAACAATATTTTCTGCTGGTCCAATAGCTTCATAGTATAGTTTGAGATCAGGCAGTAGAATACCTCTGCTCTTTCTCAGGCTTGCTTTGGCTATTCAGGCTCTTTTTAGTTAGTCACTCAGTCGTGTCTGACTCTTTGCGATCCCATGGACTGCAGCACTCCGGGCTTCCTCATCCACCACCAACTCCCAGGGCTTGCTCAAACCCATACTTCGTGTAGGCTGTTTTTGCTTGCATACAGATTTTAGCATGGCTTCCCTATTTCTGCAGAAAATGTAACTGGAATTTTGATAGGGACTGCAATGAGACAGCCTCAGATAGTAATGGATATTTTAACAATCTTAGTGTTTCTGATCTATGAACACAAGATATCTGTGTGTGTCTTCTTCACTTTCTCCTAACCAAGTCTTTTACTTCTGATTGTACAGATCTTTCACTTCCACCATTAAATTTATTCCTATGTATGTTATCATTTTTTATACTATTGTGAATGACATAATTTTCCCTATTTCTCTCTCAGATGTTTCACTGTTAGTGTAAAGAGATGCAACTATTTCTTTTGTTGATTTTATATCCTGCAACTTTACTGAACTCATTGATTAGCTCTGAGAGTATTTTGAGTCTGGGAGTTTCTATATGTAAAATGATATCACTTGCAAATAATACCACCACCTCACAGCAATACACTGTTCTGTATTTTTCTATATATTTGGCCTTCACAAAAAGTCCTTTTCCTCCTTATACTGTCATGTTGTTATTTAGGTGCTTTCATTGCAGATTGAATAACGCCCCCTAGCATTTCTTGTAAAGCAGTTTGAGTGGTAAGGAATGTTCTCAGCTTTGTTTTGGGGGGAAAGTTTTAGCTCTCATTTTTTTTAAGACAGTATTGATGAGTATAGGTTCTTGGTTGGTGGGTTTTTTTTTCTTTCATTTCTTGGAATCTATTTTCTCATTCTCTTCTGGAAGGGTTCTGCAGTCTTCTGGTAGTACTGAAAGGGCACCCTTGTCTGTGACAAATCACTTTCTCTTGCTGCTTTCAAAATTCTTTCATAATTTACTTTTGACAATTTGATTATATTGTGTCTCAGTATAGATTTCATTTTAGGTTCTTTTATAAGTCCAGTATATTTCCACCCACTTCCTTTTCAGATGTAGGAAGTTTTCTGCCATTGTTACTTTGTATAAGCTTTCTAGTCCTTTCCCTTTCTCTTTTCCCCTTCTAGGACTTCTGCTCTTAATATATTGGTCATTTCACAATGTTCCATACATCTTTTAGGCTTTCTTTTCTTTTTCCTCTTCTTTCTTCTCATTCTCCTGATTTAATAATTTCCAGTGACATATATTTGAGTTAACTGACCATTTCTTCAGCCTGATCTAGTCTGTTCTGAACCCTCTAATGATGTCCTGTTTGGTGCCTTTACATTGTCTATCTTTTTCTTGAAATTTCTGCTTCATTTCTTTATTGTTCTCATGAACTCAGTAATGATGTTTATGACTATTTTTTTGAATTATCTTTCACTTAAATCATGTAATTCCTGTTATTTCATTTTCCTTGACTCTGCATTGCTTTCTGTACTTTAGACAAACAGTCACATTCATTGTCTTCATTGACTAGTCTCATGCAGGAGAACCTCACCAATCAGTTCACTCAAAGATTGTGAAGGTCTCTAAAATTTGCTGGCTAGTCAGCCTACTTCTGTTCTGTTCATTGCCCATTATCAAGAGTATGCTGAGTCCTGTCAGTGTTCTAAAATAAGCAACACAGAAGCCAGTTCCTCATGAAACTGCTCCCAAAATTGTGAATGGAAGGCTAGATGTGAATGCCAACTCCCTTGCCCCTCAGAGAGAATCTGGGAACTGGGGATGGGGGTGGGGGTTCATGCTCAATTATTTGGCACTTTGCAGAGGTTCATAAGAAAGACCCTGATGCTGGGAAAGATTGAGGGCAAGAGGAGAAGAGGATGATAGAAGATGAGATGGTTGGATGACATCACGGACTCAATGGACATGAGTTTGGGTAAACTCTGGGAGTTGGTGATGGACAGGGAGGCCTGGCATGCTGCGGTTCATGGGGTTGCAAAGAGTCGGACACGACTGAGCAACTGAACTGAACTGAAGAGGTTGATAGTTATGGCGAGAGTGTATTTCTGCTGTTCTTTATGGCTTTGGTGTAACTAGATTCACATCTACTAAGGTAGAGAAATCTTTCAACTAGGTTCTGGATTTTTTTTACAAAGAGAATTGATCCATGTGCTGCTCTGAATCAATGTGGCCACTGAGGGAAGGAAAGTTCAGAGTTTCCTATTATGGCAGGTTACTAATGATATACCCTCTTGGGTGAGTTTCAGCAGATTGCATACTTAAAGAATTGACCATTTTCAATTAATTTATCAAGTCGGTGGACATAATACTTCCTTTATTATGCTTTCAATATTCATGACATCAAAGAGATGGCCCTTCTTTAAATAACAACTTGTGATATTTGTGTCCTCTCTCTTTTTGGAGGGAAACTGGTTAAGGTACTTTCTTGTACACAGTCTCAATGATTTCTGTTTTGATTGTCAATTGTGGTTCACTATGTCTTATTTTAAACTGAATTCTCACTATCACTGAGCTTAATATTCCCTACATATGAAGCTGCTCTTGAAAACAGTATCTCTCACTTTTAAAACCAAACCTCAAATAACTGTAGACAACATGCATCCAAGGGAGATTTTCTGGTCTCATTCCCTCTGTCCTTCTCTGTGCATATCATTATAAGGAACAGCAGGACATCTTTGCCTTTTTTTTTCCTTTCTTACTTGCAATATGCACAAAAGAAGGAAAACCTGAGAAGTGGCTCGTCAAATTCTTTATTAGAAATATACACTGGAGAAATAGGTCTCATTGGCATACACTAATCATCTTGCTCTACTTTGCACTGACTACATGATACTATGTACATAGTACTAGTTAATATTAGATACATATTAGGATATGTGATGACCAATACAAATGTTATTGGATATGAAGAATAGCAGGTATGTTTCTGTGGTGAAACTGTGCAGCAATGAGAAGAGGTCAGAGAATGTATTCTTGGGAAATATTAACAGGACACTGGTGAATGATGCCCCAGAGGAGAGGGAGTTGAAGACAACATCACTGAGGAAGCTGGACGATCTAACATTCTTCACACAGGAATGAAGCAAAGCTGATAATGAGGGGGCGTAGTAGCTATCCCAGTAACAGCTGGCATGGCATCAATGTCCTTTGGGTCAACCACAGATTTCAAGTTAAGTTTTGCAAAATTGTGGTCAGGAATAAAAACAGCTCCATGCGAGCCAGCCCTTCTCCTACACAAATCCGTTTTCCTGAAAATAAGAAACATAGAGAGTACATATTCCTTGAACACCCTGTTTCTGGCTGTCAGAAAGAGACCATGCAGTAAATTTTTGATGAATGTTTGAATGGATGGATAGAAGGCAGATCGCTAGAGAGATAGGTGGACAAAGGGTAGATACACATGCTATCCATCTAACACCTAATCTTAACAGGTATCCTTCTTTCAGCAGATATTTACTGAGTATCAGCACTATATCACATACTTCATTAAGTATATTTTAACTCCAATTTGACATTTTCAAGTTTCCATCAACTTTTTCTAGAAATATTCATAGATTGGTTGTATTTTTGTACCTAGTGTGATGGTCCAGTATCTTTCCTTTCATTCTTCAAAGCCTCTCTTCTCTGCTGTAAGTATATCGAATCTATGTTAACCTTGTAAGATTTAAAGTTTTATAACACAGAGTTTCTTTAGTCTAAGACGCACTTCTCTTATATTTTCAGAATGTAGTTTAAACTTTATTTCTGAATTTGAAAGAGCTGGGTCACTGCTCCAAAGCTCCAGTAATCTAGCCCAATGATGAGGATGTATCATGGGAAGGGAAGGTGTAGGGGCACTGGGATTGCTGTACCTCAACATGGACAAAAAGCATTTTGACCAGGCCCAGAGTGGGTACTATGGAAGCTCCAAAGGATGCCCAAAGGCACCTTGTCCTCTGAAGTGAAGTGAAGTGAAGTCGCTCAATCATGTCTGACTCTTGGTGACCCCATGGACTGTAGCCCACCAGGCTCCTCAATCCATGGAATTTTCTAGGCAAGAGTACTGGAGTGGGTTGCCATTTTCTTCTCCAGGGGATCTTCCTGACCCAGGGATCAAACCTGGGTCTCCCAAATTGCAGGTAGAACTTTATCCTCTGGGCCACCAAGGAATCCTTAAAGTAATGAAGAAAATTAATTTGTGTTACCTGCTGAGAAAGCCATGAAATAGTTGCTCTTCCTAAAGTTGCCATTCTCATCCAGGAAGTGGCCAGGGTCAAATACCTCTGGGTTGGGGAATTCTTTGCCATCATGCAGCACAGAGGTCAGTGATATTAATGTATCTGTGCCCTGGAAAGAAGAGATGAAGATAAACTAACCTATGAAGAAGTCACAGAGCTAGAAGAACTGCTGAAAATCATTTAGTCCAATCTTAGGATCAATAGATGACTAATCTTGGGTTGAAAGAAGGGCAGTGGCATTTTCAATCAGAAAGAACAAGTAATAAACAACGATAAGTTTAAGACTAATGGCAGTGATGCTGCTAAAGTGGACTTCAAAGGCATCTGAAATACTCAGTACATGGGTCCTAGAACTTATGAATCCAGTCTGCTTATCACCACATTTGGACACTGGTGTCTGATCCCACTAGCTTATTTTTTTTATCATTTAATTTTCACTCATTTCATATGTGGATTATGTCTCTACTATGTTTGAAATGTCTCAAATTATCTATTTGTATGGCTTTTGTAAATAGGCAGCTGATCTAATATAAAATAACCTATTTAATGATAATAAAATAAATACAATAACAAATATTATTGTTTACCATTGTCAAGCAGATTGTTTGTCTTTATTTAAAAATACAGTGTTAGACTTTATTACAGATTAATCCCAGATTTGAAACACAGGACTGATGGTAAAATTAGAATAATCATGTCACAGCAATTCAACATAGGATCATTAATTTAAGCAAGTTTTATCTATTAATGCTATAACTATTGGTTAAACAACTGTGAAGCATGATATAAAACCATACAGTACCATGCAATTTTTTATTAATTAAATGTGCAAAAAAAGACCTGTGTCATGGAGTAATCTGGCAGATACTACTTTATCATGTGAACAACACTGCATAACCAATAATGGGATAACTCACATATGTGCCTGCACCTCCCCAGTGAATTTCAGTGGGAAGCACAAACCACCCATATACTTAAAGTTGTAATGGAATCTATGTCCAGAAAACAATCACATAAAACCAGCCTGAGGAATATCTTACATGATTACTAAACTGAACTCTACAAAGTTAAAGGTACTAAAAGAAAACAAATAGGACAAAGAAAACTGGTAACAGGAGAGAAATGGAGAACAGGGAAAATATAACCAAACTACAGGCTTGTTTCTGGGCTGGATATTGATTTACCAAAAAAGAAATAAAAGTACAAAGCTTATTCCAAGAAAACTGGGAAATTTTCAATATAGGCTGTCCATTAGATAATACTATTCTATCAATGATAACTCTTAAGTATAATTGCTATTATTCCTCTGTATACAAAAATCACTGTTTTGAGCTATACATACTGAAGTAGGGAAGTGTGAATGAGTAGATGGACAAACTGATAAATGAATATTTGTGGAAAATTTCTACACATTAAGGTATGGGGAAGTCATTTTAGCTTACACATGATTTAACTTGAATTTTATGTTAAATAAAACTGTCTGTTTGTGGCCATCAAACATACACACTAATTAATTATTAAAGAAAATGTGAATCAAACAGAAATAAAGAATGTTCATGTTAAAAATAAAGATTAAATGCCTCCTTTCTGGGATGCCAATGTTGAAACTCTTGCAACAAGAAGACTCCTCTCTTAGGTGCCAAGGCCATACCAACTTGCTGTGCATATGTTGATAATGTTTTTTTGAAACCTTATAATAATATATCTCTGGCTTCCTGATGTTCTTTCTTCTGACAAGTTATACAAATGTGTGGATAAACCATACCTCTCCAGAGCAGTTCCTCTGAGTTATCTGAGAGGTTGACTTCTGGGCTATAGTCCTAAGTTTGGCTCAAATAAAACTCTTTTCTGTTCCTCTTACAGATTGTTTATTGATTATTTCTCAACACTGCAAAAGCAAATAAATATACAAATTCACATATAATATACATATGAACATGTTTTTAATGTTTTATGTTTAAAAAATAATTAATGCAAACTTGGGGAAATCTTCTATCCCCTAATGTTATCATATAAAATGTCTACAACACTTTATTATCCTCTTGTATATATTTATATAAGAAATACATAAAATTTTTCTTTAAGATGCCAAAAAAAGATACAAAATCCAGTATTTTCATCAAATGTTGCTCAAATAATTACATGTTTCATAGAGAAACAAGGGAGCAAAAACATTACTCAGCATCATCAGTAAAAATTACCTGCATGGATCATCATTTAAATGTAATATGTGAAGTCAAGTGGGCCTTAGAAAGCATCACTACTAACAAAGCTAGTGGAGGTGATGGAATTCCAGTTGAGCTATTTCAAATCCTGAAAGATGATGCTGTGAAAGTGCTGCACTCAATATGCCAGCAAATTTGGAAAACTCAGCAGTGGCCACAGGACTGGAAAAGGTCAGTTTTCATTCCAGTCCCAAAGAAAGGCAATGCCAAAGAATGCTCAAACTACTGCACAATTGCACTCATCTCACATGCTAGTAAAGTAATGCTCAAAATTCTCCAAGCCAGGCTTCAGCAATACGTGAACCGTGAACTCCCTGATGTTCAAGCTGGTTTTAGAAAAGGCAGAGGAACCAGAGATCAAATTGCCAACATCCGTTGGATCATGGAAAAAGCAAGAGAGTTCCAGAAAAACATCTATTTCTGCTTTATTGACTATGCCAAAGCCTTTGACTGTGTGGATCACAATAAACTGTGGAAAATTCTGAAAGAAATGGGAATACCAGACCACCTAACCTGCCTCTTGAGAGATCTATATGCAGGTCAGGAAGCAACAGTTAGAACTGGACATGGAACAACAGACTGGTTCCACATAGGAAAAGGAGTACGTCAAGGCTGTATATTGTCACCCTGCTTATTTAACTTCTATGCAGAGTACATCATGAGAAACGCTGGGTTGGAAGAAACACAAGCTGGAATCAAGATTGCCGGGAGAAATATCAATAACCTCAGATATGCAGATGACACCACCCTTATGGCAGAAA
>SJYQ01005475.1:44397-54467 GCA_006410935.1 Redunca redunca
TCCTTCCAAAGAAATCCCAGGGCTGATCTCCTTCAGAATGGACTGGTTGGATCTCCTTGCAGTCCAAGGGGCTCTCAAGAGTCTTCTCCAAAACCACAGTTCAAAAGCATCAATTCTTTGGCACTCAGCCTTCTTCACAGTCCAACTCTCACATCCATACATGACCACGAGAAAAACCATAGCCTTGACTAGATGGACCTTAGTCGGCAAAGTAATATCTCTGTTTTTGAATATGCTATCTAGGTTGGTCATAACTTTTCTTCCAAGGAGTAAGCGTCTTTTAATTTCATGACTGCAGTCACCATCTGCAGTGATTTTGGAGCCCCCAAAAATAAACCCCTAGATGTCATTACTATTTGCCAGAATGATAGGCCTGGGCCCTGATAGACTCTCAGACATGTCTTTGAGGCTGTACATATAAAAACTGTCCAATTAAGTGAAAACAAATATCACTGTTTCATGACCCATAAGGATCATTCCCATCCTGTCCAGTTGCTATAGAAAAGATACTGTTCTCTAACTCATTTAGGAAATGACTCAAAACTATCCTTTGTGATTTCTGAATTGAACACAAACCTCAGGATAGACCATTATTAAAACACACTTATACCCACACTGTGTGCACCATCATGGGACAACCTATGACACACACAACAATCACAGACACACAAAAGCCCCCCTGGCTGTCTGTGCTTCACACCCTCCCCCCTTCATCTGAAGACTGACAGCCACCACCCATAGGAAAGATGTGGCTGCCCCGAATGTTGCCAAGGGCATCACCGGAGAGAGAGAAGACTGCTAAGGTCAGAGTTACAGAGCACAGAATCACCCACCGTTGGTTTTTCTCAACTCCTCCACCAGGCAGCGCGCTTCCTCTTGAAATGGTCCTCAGTGCTCCTCTTCCCATCCTGAAATTCTGCAGAGTTATGAGAGTGAGGCGCTGGGTCTCCTTCTATCTCCTTCCAATGCTGAAAATGATTCCTACCAGGAGAGGAAAGCAGAAACTAGGAGGGAAGTTCTAGGGAAGGAGGAGTGAGCCGACACTTGGGAGGCTCACAGATGGACCACTCCTACCCATTACCAATGCTGAACATGTGCAAATACACACCTACCATCAAACTTAGTAGCTCTTTCAAGCACTGGGAAACTGCCTCTTTCAGAAAATTCCTCTCCCACATCAATCAGAGCTTCTTTCACTGCTTCATATCCATGGAAGACCACCATGGGCTTCATGCCAAAGTACACAGTGAACACAGGGCTATAGACCTCTGAGAGCTAGGAATGGAGATGCATGTAATAGCGAAGAACTCAATATTTGATAATACATTGTGCCTGATGTAGAATGTATTATCATCTGACTATTATGTTTCTATTCTGCCATATAGCCTAAAATATTTCTGAATTTAATACATAAGTATGATAGAGATTGTTACACTTCCCACTGATGGACGACCTGAGATGCTGGGCCACAGCCCAAGTAACTGGTACACAGATTATGATTAATCCTCATATCAGCACCTTCAACAGGTTTATTTGCCCCACTTACAAACAAGGAAACTGAGGTCAGGGAATTCTATTTCATGTCCAGTGTCTCAGGGTTACTATATACACAGGATTCAAATCTGAAACTCTTATTCACATTCTGATCTTTGATGAGAAACATAGCAATAATTAAGGCCCACCTTTGGACCAACATCCAACTGACTGCTTCAGAATCAGCTAATGACAGCCGTGATTAGAATTCTGATTCTGTAGCCCTGTGATGAATACTAGAAATCTGTAATTTTAAAAAATAAATTCAGATAATTTCCAGCCCAGTTTGAGATCCACTGGTATTACTAATACAGAGAGACAACATCATAGAGGCAGTGCCTGGCCATATAGCATCTCATGGAAGAACAACAGCTTTCATCTTGCAGTATTCACAGGCTATAGATGGCATCTGGCTGCAAAATCCTGGTTGATGACTTCTTTCTTTCAATCACTCATGCTCATCCTGATCCCAAGTCAACTCCTTATATCAGGCACAACGGCCTTTTTCAGAAAAGTTCTGTTTTCCTGATCATCTGAACAAAACACCTGGCTTGTACAGAATATGACTTCTGGAAGAAAATCTCAAATCACAAAACATTTCACTTTTTATCTTCAGCCCCAAATCGCAGCAAATGCCTGTGTAACAAAGAAGGGAAGCAACATTCTCTACTTTTAATACTTTATTACTTTGATTCTACCATACAAAGAGCTAAACACACACAAAACATATTATTGTTTTCCTCTACTTACAATAATGACACAGCTGAAAAGCAAGAAAAGTGTCAAATTCACAGAAAGTAATTTGCTTCACACTGACCTATGTTGACAGTGTGCCTCTAGCGAAATGTAGGATTTCCCAGCAAGAATACTGGAGTGGGTTGTTGTTTCTATCTCCAGGGGATCTTCCCAACCCAGGGATCAAACCTGGATCTCCTACTTGGCAGGCAGATTCTTTATCACTGAGCCACCAGGGAAGCCCCATTAATTTTATAATCGGGCTTAATTTACGGTGTGCAAGACCATGGAGAAGTATAAAATCTACTTACACTGGTTAAAGATTTGCTGGTATTCTTACCATCTAACTGAAAGATATTTCCAAGAATCCGGAGAGGAGTGGGGCCCGGCAGGAGCTTCCCTCTCCCAGAGCTCTGTTTCCAGAGTGAGAGGAGAAGCAGGCAGGAGAGACAGAGCACGAGGACCACAGCCAGATCCACTGGCGCCTTCTCTTCTCACTCAGACACCTGTGAGCCTGAAATCTAAAGCTTTTGTAACAGTCCCTGCTAATTCAACCTGTGCCTCTCTGATATAAACAGACCAATCAATTACATCCACTTTGCTCTCTATTCTGAGCAGACTGCTCCAATGATAAAAATAAACTGTGCTTTCGCTTTGTTTTCTCTCTGTCCAATGATCACTCTGGAAATTGCAGTTAGGCTGGTTTAGCTGTGCTGGGATGGGGTCTAGTGGATGGGAGAAGTCCCACTGTGCAGCTGGGTTTGAGAACTATAGGAAGAAATAATTTTATGCCAAAAAGGGCTCATAACTCTGAATTCAAATCAGTGACCAGTTGGGAATATTTGACTCTGAGGACAACCAATATGCCTTTTTTTGCTTTTGAATGCTTATCTTGTAATACTATGTCCAACACTAGGATACTCTGTCCTTGAAAATGAAAGATTTTAAAATATTTCAATGTATTATACTCATATTACATTTGCCTATGTATAAAATACTTAACTGTGATATATTTAAGATCATTTAAAAATCAAAATACAGTAACTATGGTTCAGGCTGAAGGAGGAAACAGACAGAGCTGGACTCCATCTTAGGCCTGTTCATGCTGATCATGCTCGACCACCTCTCCAATGGACTCTGAACTCTGTGCTTAGTGCCTATGGAAACTACAATAGAAGGATAAGGCCCCCTCTGGACAGGGGAAATCTTGAAGATCACATCCAGGTTACTCATCGCCTAAGAGAAAATATACTCTAATCACTCCTGCCTCCAGACAGGTCATAAATTCTTTCTGTATCTATCAGGGTGTAATTACAGGCTTATTGATTATTAACTGTTTGAACACCTAACACATGAATGATGGGGTTATTGTGATTGTATTTACCCTTCCTTTGTTTTATTTCTCAAGGAAATTGGGGTGGTGGGTTCAGGCACATACACATGGGGTATAATAGATTTTCACAAATGCTGGTCGGGGTCCTTGGCTAAGAGGAGACTCTGCCTTGGGCCTGCCGGTGTAATAAACTGCATGCCACTATCTGTATTGTCCTTCTGAGTGAGTGTGTTTCCTGGAATGTGTGGCTATAACAAGGCCTCCAAAATGAAGCCACACAGTCATCACGGGTGTGTCAGACATGTTCTTCCATTACTAAGAACTTGAATTCCCAACTGTGGCAAACCAAGGACTCCACCAACCATTTCAAAACAATATCTGCTAGCAGGTGCTTGCTGCAATTTTGTATTCTCAAAGTTTCCCACCCCTTTCACAACAATATAACATCCAATTCTTGCTTACATGCATTCTTACATCTTGTCACCTACAGTTCTAATTCCTGTCAAAACATTCCTGTGGTTTTTTGCCTTTATAAATTTCCCCATTTTGTAGTCTGAAGCAACACAATTTAAGTGCTTCTTGGATCTCTGTCTCCTGGGCAACAGTCCTAACAAACCCCAAACAAACACCTCTTGATTTCAACCAGATCTGCATTCTTGGAATTCCTGGTTAACACTAACCTAATTCAAACATCTTGAATGACCAAAGACATAAGTATATAATTAAATGTATATGACTTTTACCTTGAAATTCCATGTCTAGCCAACCAAAATAAACATTGGAAGGCAGAGATTATAATTTTGTATCTTTCAAATGAGAGAAAGGAAGATTCTAGGTGAACAGAAATGTCCAATGTCATATTTAATAAGCTCATAATTATAAGACTACGATTCAAACTGAGATCTTCTGATGCCCACTGTGATGCTCTCTCATATATGCCACAGCTGCCTCAAGAATAATTTCAGAAAAACAAAACCAAACCCCTAAACTATTACTCTGAATATGCACCCAACTGATGGTTCACAAAGTAACAGGCTTCACAATAAATAGATGTCCCTGGATTCCAAGGAAAAAAAGGTCACAGATTCTCAAGGGAATAAACCAAAATTAGGGATTCTCCCTCTCTCCATCACCAAATAGGTAAAACTTGCTCAAGTAACTGAGGGAAGAGCCAATCTCAAGAATTTAGGTGGAAGGCTTGAGAAATTATGGCTTAAACCTCCAAGTTGCCATGAGACACAAGCTTTCTGTTGCCTTTTGAAGTCTGTCTTTATCAGATATAATGGAATGAAGTATGCACAGTGTTAATCAAAATTTGAGAAAAGACCTGACTGAAATAAAGCATGTTTCTGAGGGGTTCTTAGGACTGCAGCATGAGAGACATAGATTCAAAAAGCAGTTGAATGGTTCTTCCATCAGACTACAAAATGAGGGAGGCTTATAAGGGCAAAACCTATAAAATTCCATAAGTTGTCTATTAAGAAGTATAATTGGACCTGGCAAGTAAGGGTTCCCATTAAGTATGGATCAAGTGGGGTCCAAAATGGTTGCAGAGTTGAAAGTGGAGACCTTGAGACTGAGTGCAACTGGCAGGTGTTGCTCTAAATAGGGCTGATCCTCTCCCTGGGTCTGATACAGGTAAGTGAAAGTGAAAGTGAAAATGAAGTCACTCAGTCATGTCCGACTCTTTGCGACCCCGTGCACTGTAGCCCACCAGGCTCCTCCATCCGTGGGATTCTCCAGGCAAGAATACTGGAGTGGGTTGCCATTTCCTTCAGGGGATCTTCCTGACCCAGGGATCGAACCCAGGTCTCCTTCATTGCAGGCAGACGCTTTAACCTCTGAGCCACCAGGGCAGCCCTGATACAGGTAAAAGATACTTCAAGTTCTAAACAGTGCAGAGACAGTTCTTTGGCCAGATTCTCAGTGGCCTCCTGACTCCCATTTTTGTACGCCTGAAATGTGATTGCTGCTGTTGTTCAGTCGCTCAGTCGTGTCCGACTGTTTGTGACCCCATGGACTGCAGCACACCAGGGCTCCCTGTCCCTCACCATCTCCCAGAGTTTGCCCAAGTCCATGTCCATTGCTGGCATAATAGGAAAGCAATTGATTATTGCCTGTTCTCTACCAAATACTGAAACCACGCTAAAATTGCTTCTTAGATGTTTTTTAATTCTTTGAGATTTTCTACTTACATAATCACATTACTGTCAAACAAAAATAGTTTTATTTCTTCCTTCCAAGTATTTATAACTGTTATTTCTTTTTCCTGTCTTATTGCATGAAAAGATGAAAAGTTCTAGAGACCAGCTATATAACACTATGATTATAGTTAGCAATACTCAGTACTGTAGTATTCATTTAATAACTTGTTAAGATGGCAGATCTCAGGTGTTTTTTACTATAAATTTTTGAAAAGTGTCGGGAAGAAATGGTAGGACATAGATTAAAGAAATATGTATCTTGTAGCTTCTATGCCAGGCTCCTTTAGACGTCCCAGGGCTCTAAGTCTTAAAACAACATTTATTTTAGCTAGACTGGCAGAGGTAACTTGGAAAAGCCATGGGTATTTCTTTATCTATATGTGAGTCACAGGTAAAATATGATCTGGTGTCTTTTGTTTCACTTAATACAGAATAAAGAATTTTCAAATAGTGGAATTTGTAATATAAACTTAAAATTAGACTCAATGTGACAAACACTTTACAGGTTATTACATCTGGTGTGGGAAGTAAATAATTACCACATATTTGTTACCAAAATTCAGTAAAGATGGGGCAAAGTTTGCAAGTTGAAAAGAGAATCAAATTGGATTTAGAGAAGACAGGTAAGCAGGTGTTGGTAATGTTGAAATCTAGTTAAATAAAACATTTTATAATGGTATTTTTGGAGAATTATGACATAGCAAATATTTATTCAAAACATATAAATCAATGCAGTGAGTACTGAAAACAGGAAATGAGAGGGTAACTTCCCTCATAGCTCAGTTGGTAAAGAATCCACTTGCAATGCAGGAGACCCCAGTTCAATTCCTGGGTTGGGAAGATCCTCTGTAGAAGGGACAGGCTACCCACTCCAGTATTCTTGGGCTTCCCTTGTGGCTCAGCTGGTAAAGAATCCACCTGCAATGTGGGAGACCTGGATTCGATCCCTAGGTTGAAAAGATCCCCTGGAGAAGGGAAAGGTTACCCACTTCAGTATTCTGGGCTGGAGAATGCCATGGACTGCATAGTCCATGGGATAGCCAAGAGTTGGACACGACTGAGTGACTTTCACTTTCACAACAGGTAGGAAGACCAGAGGACCCCAAGCAGCAGGAAGAAATAAACTACAAATGGTGAATGTTTTTTTCCCTCTCTACACAACATCCAGAAAACTAAGATCATGGAATCTGGTCCCATCACTTCATGGCAAATAGATGTGGAAACAGTGACAGACTTTTGGAGGGGGGGCTCCAAAATCACTGCAGATGGTGATTGCAGCCATGAAATTAAAAGATGCTTTTTCCTTGGAAGAAAATTTATGACCAACCTAGACAGCATATTAAAAAGCAGAGACATTACTTTGCCAACAAAGGTCCACCTAGTCAAACTTATGGTTTTTCCAGTGGTCATGTATTGATGTGAGAATTGGACTATAAAGAAAGCTGAGCACCAAAGAATTGATGCTTTTGAACTGTGGTGTTGGAGAAGACTCTTGAGAGTCCCTTGGACTGCAAGGAGATCCAACTAGTCCATCCTAAAAGAAATCAGTCCTAAATGTTCATTGAAAGGACTGATGCTGAAGCTGAAACTCCAATACTTTGGCTGACTGATGCGAAGAACTGAGTCACTTGAAAAGATCCTGATGCTGGGAAAGATTGAAGGCAGGAAGAGAAGGGGACAATGGAGGATGAGATGGTTGGATGGCATCACCGACTCAATGGACGTAAGTCTGAGTGAACTCCAGGAGTTGGACAGGGAGGCCTGGCGTGCTGCGGTTCATGGGATCGCAAAGAGTCGGACACGACTGAGCAACTGAACTGACTGACTGACTGACACAAAATTAAAAGAGGCTTCTTCTAATTCTGTGTTGGCACACCTGGTTCTGCCTTGAGCTAACTGATGCTTTTTTCTTATCGAAATGATTTTCTTAAGCTATGTTAGAGAAACTATGTTTTGGAATCTGCCTTTCTTCAAAATGGTTCTGCCTAAGACTAATTTTTTTCTTTTCTCAAACCTTGGGCTGATAATGGCTCAACAAGCTAGTATTCCTGTCAATTGTTTTATGGCTGAGGGATGACACACGTCGTGCCATGCTATGTCAAAAATGCATACTGTGGAAGAGGGGCCTGGTGAAACTCCCTCAGCCTTGAGGTGTCTCTCTTATCTGATTAATAGCTTTCTAACAGGCATAAAGTCAGTTCAGTTCAGTTCAGTCGCTCAGTCATGTCCATCTCTTTGTGACCCCATGGACTTCAGCACGCAAGGCCTCCCTGTCCATCACCAACTCCTGCAGTTTACTAAAACTCATGTCCATTGAGTCAGTGATGCCATCCAACCATCTCATCCTCTGTTGTCTCCTTCTCCTCCCGCATAAAACACCTTGCTAAAAACTTGCAAGGGGGCACTCTTTCTGTCCCCTTCTGATGTCTATGTCAGAAGCTTTCCCTTCTCTATTATACTTTCCCTATCTCTAAAACTCTGCTATTCAAAAGCTCCAAGTAGTCAAGCCTTGTATGACTCCAGGTCAAAATTCTCCTCTGGAGGTCATGAATCGTGGCCTAACACACAGTTTGCAGTAGCAACCTTTCAATAAGAAATGCTGATATTTTCTAGCTAGCGTGGACAGAACAATTCTATCAGTCAGAAGTGTAGCTTTGGGCCCTGCACATACTCTCAGCCATTTCTGTGAGGCTGTACATATAAATATATGACATGACATTTGTTCATGCTCCATAAGGGTATGTGGAGGTTATTCCCACCCTGTCAAGTTAACAAGTATTCCCTGTTGAAAGGCTCTGAAATAGACAACCCATAATTACGCAATGAAAAATATTGTCCTCTGAGTTTTCCCGGAAATGATTTAAAACTATTCTTTGTGATTTCTGATGTTGAAAACAAAGTTCAGGAGAAAGTATAAGTAAATTACCTTTAAACCCACACTGTGTGCACAACCATGGGTGTACATACGACAATCAGCATGGCTACACAAAAGCTCCCTTGACTTCCTCTTCTTCACACCCCTCCCTTCCAAAGAAGGGCTGCAATCATGATCCATAGAAAAGATGTGGCTACTCCTGAAATGATTCCAAGGGTGTCACTAGAGAAGAGAGCAGTGTGTTAAGGTCATAGTTACAGAATACAGCATCACCCACCATTGGTTTTTCTCAACTCCTCCACAAGGCAGCACACTTCCTCTTGAACACGGTTCTCAATGTTCCTCTTCCATATCCCCAAATTCTGCAGGATCATGAGGGAGAAGTACTAGGTTTCTCTCCAATTCTTCCCATGGCTGAAAATGATTCCTACACCAGGAGAAGAAACAGAAACTAGCAGGGAAAGAGGAGTGACCTGACAGTGGACAGCCTTTCTGGTGGATCAAACACTGATGGAATGCTCCTCAAATTCCTCTTTTCCATCCTCCCAACCCCTATTGCCTGGGGCTTCCTTGATAGCTCAGTTGGTAAAGAATCCACCTGCAATGTGGGAGACCAGGGTTCAATCCCTGGGTTGGGAAGATCCACTGGAGAAGTGATAGGTTACCCACTCCAGTATTCTTGGGCTTCCCTTGTGGCTCAGCTGGTAAAGTATCCACCTGCAATGCAGAAGACCTGGGTTCGATCCCTGGGTTAGGAAGACCCCCTGGAGAAGGGAAAGGCTACCCACTCCGATATTCTGGCCTGAAGAATTCCATGAACTCTGCAGTCCATGGGGTCACAAAGAGTTGGACACGACCGAGCGACTTTCCGTTTCACCCCTATTGCCAATGCAGAGCACACGCACATGCACACCTACCACGTCCTTTTCTAGTTCACTGGGGAACTGTATCTTCCAGAAAACTCCTCTCCCAGATCAATCAGCACTTCCTGCAGGGCTTTGTATCCATGCAAGACCACCATGGGCTTCATGCCAAAATACACAGTGAACACAGGGCCACAGACTTTTGAGAGCTGGGAATGGAGATGCATGTAATAGCAAAAGAAGTCTATATGTGATATTATATTGTGCCTGATGCAAAATGTATTATCATCCTATAATTATGCTTTGATTCTGCCACATACAGCATAAATGTTCCTGAATTTAATACATAAATGCGATGGTGACTGCTACAGCTTTCACTAATGAATGAACTGCAATGCCAGACAAAGGCCCAAGTAACTGGTACAGAGATTACAATTAATCCTCATATCAGCACCTTCAGCAGGTTTATTTGCCCCACTTATAAATAAGGAAACTGAGGTCAAGGAATAGCAATTAATTTCCAATCC
>SJYQ01005475.1:67605-98472 GCA_006410935.1 Redunca redunca
AAAAGTTAAAACTTAAAAAAAAAAAAATCAGTATGGAGAAAGGAGGTAAAAGTCCCTGAATTCAAGATTTTTCCCTAACCTTTCCTCTAGGTTGTGACCTCACTCTTTGCCCCTGTCTCTGTCCAGTGTCCTGAGTGTAAAGCCTCTTAGTTTCAGTTTCTCTAGGCAAAAAGCTTCTTTCATCCTATTGGGGAAAGAATGACCTGATAAAAGGAGCTGTCAAAGGGTCATGCTATCTCAAATCTTGAAAAATGATGCTGTGAAAGTGCTGCACTCAATATGCCAGCAAATTTGGAAAATTCAGCAGTGGCCACAGGACTGGAAAAGGTCAGTTTTCATTCCAATCCCAAAGAAAGGCAATGCCAAAGAATGCTCAAACTACCACACAATTGCACTCATCTCACACGCTAGTAAAGTAATGCTCAAAATTCTCCAAGCCAGGCTTCAGCAATACGTGAACCATGAACTCCTAGATGTTCAAGCTGGTTTTAGAAAAGGCAGAGGAACCAGAGATCAAGTTGCCAACATCTGCTGGATCATCGAAGAAGCAAGACAGTTCCAGAAAAACATCTATTTCTGCTTTATTGACTATGCCAAAGCCTTTGACTGTGTGGATCACAGTAAACTGTGGAAAATTCTGAATGAGCTGGGATTACCAGACCACATGACCTGCCTCTTGAGAAACCTGTATGTAGGTCAGGAAGCAACAGTTAGAACTGGACATGGAACAACAGACTGGTTCCAAGTAGGAAAAGGAGTACATCAAGGCTGTATATTGTCACCCTACTTATTTAACTTCTATGCAAAGTACATCATGAGAAACGCTAGGCTGGAAGAAGCACAAGTTGGAATCCAGGTTGCCGGGAGATATATCAATAACCTCAGATATGCAGATGATACCACACTTATGGCAGAAAGTGAAGAACTAAGGAGCCTCTTGATGAAAGTGAAAGAGGAGAGTGAAAAAGTTGGCTTAAAGCTCAACATCCAGGAAACTGAGATCATGGCATTTGGTCCCATCACTTCCTGGCAAATAGATGGGGAAACAGTGGCTGACTTTATTTTTCTGGGCTCCAAAATCACTGCAGATGGGGACTGCAGCCATGAAATTAAAAGATGCTTGCACCTTGGAAGGAACATTATGACCAACCTAGACAGCATATTAAAAAGCAGAGACATTACTTTGTCAACAAAGGTCTGTCTAGACAAGGCTTTGGTTTTTCCAGTGGTCATGTATGGACGTGAGAGTTGGACTACAAAGAAAGCTGAGTGCCAAAGAATTGATGCCTTTGAACTGTGGTGCTGGAGAAGACTCTTGAGAGTCCCTTGGACTGCAAGGAGATCCAACCAGTCCATCCTAAAGGAGATCAGTCCTGGGTGTTCATTGGAACGACTGATGCTAAAGCTGTAACTCCTATACTTTGGCCACCTGATACGAAGAGCTGACTCATTTGAAAAGACCGTGATGCTGGGAAAGATTGAGGGCAGTAGGAGAAGGGGATGACAGAGGATGAGATGGTTGGACGGCATCACCGACTCAATGGACATGGGTATGGGTAGACTCCGGGAGTTGGTGACGGACACGGAGGCCTGGCGTGCTGCAGTTCATGGGGACGCAAAAAGTCAAACACGACTGAGCGACTGAACTGAACTGAACTGAAAAGGTCATGGCTGGGACGGCTACCTTTATCAGCCTATTTCTCCCTCTATCCTCTTTGATTCTTGGTACTTCTAAATACCAATTCCCTGTCAATATAACTTTTTTAAGCACTCATAATACTGAAAATTTCATCAGGCAATCTCACAAAATTTCCAGGATTTCCATTTATGTTTCAATAAGGAGAATTTCCATTTTCTGTGCCCTGGCTTTAGAACACTGCATTTTCAGAATAAGGAAACTCCAGAGTGATCTTTCCATAAGAAAGCCATTATGCAACTGCAGGCCAACTCATGCTGGCTATGCCTGCTATACATGACCTCCCATGAAATCCAGATGCTGCTATGTTGATTTCCCTACCTTTCACAGTGTCTTCACTCCTGTCATCCCGCTATATTATGTGAAGATGTCCCATTACTTTCCCATCACTAAATCTGAAAAACATTAAGGTGCTCAAACAGAGATTTAAGGGCTTCCCTGGTGGCTCGGTCCTTAAAGAATCTGCCTGCAATCCAAGGGATTGCCTGCAATGCAGGAGACTGGGCTCGATCCCTGGGTCAGGAAGATCCCCTGGAGAAGGAAGTAGCAAACCACTCCAGTATTCTAGTCTGGGAAATCCCATGGACAGAGGAGCCCAGCAGGCTATAGTCCATGGGGTCTCAAGAGTTGGACACGACTTAGAGACTAAATTACCACCAAAAGAGAAACAAGGTGGAAAGCACTCCGAGTCTCATTCCAATATCTTTCCTGAAATCACCCTGCCCACCATGTTATCATACCTGTGACCTCTGGGTGCTTCAGCAGGAGGAGGAGTCCGTATCTCAGCGTGGTGCTCGTTGTCTCTGTCCCAGCTCCAAACAAATCAGACACAGTGATTGTCAGGTTTTCAAATGTATATTCTGACTGATGATTGTGTTTTTCCTAGGAATGATTTGATTTTTTAAAAATTAGAAAGCATACCAAAAGCAGATAAACATGACCCATTAATAGGTAAAACACAAACTGACACAAATCATTCCTGATGAACCCCAGACATATTGGATTTACTCAATGCTGCTGCTGCTGCTGCTAAGTTGCTTCAGTTGTGTCCGACTCTGTGCGACCCCAGAGACAGCAGCCCACCAGGCTCCCCCATCCCTGGGATTCTCCAGACAAGAACACTGGAGTGGGTGGATTTACTCAATAAAAACTTTAAAATTCATGTCTTAAACCAGCTCAAAGAGCTAAAGAAAACCACATACAAGAACTAAAGCAAATCAGGAAAATATATAAACAAGTGGGGAATAATGAGAAAAGTATTATACAAAGGAACCAAAGAGAAACTTTAGAGCTGAAAAGTACAATACCTGAAATTAACAACAACAAAAAATAATTACCAGAATTTTTCAACAGCAGACTGGAGGAAGCCCAAAAATAAAACATCAAACGTGAAGCCAGGAGAACAGAACTTTCCTGTGAATATCAGGAAGAAAAAGGAAGAAAGAAAAATGAAAAGAGCCTGAGACACAACTGCAACTCAAACAAGTATACCAACATCCACTTAATGGGAGGCCCAGGAAAGAAAGAAGAAATAAAAGATAAATATTTGAAAAAAGAATGGCTGAAAACTTCCAAAATTTGGTGAAATACATGAATGTGTGAATAAAAGAAGCTAAACAAACTCCAAGAATATTGAAGCCAAAAAGACCCAGAGCAAGGTGTATTTTAATCAAACTGTCAAAAGCCAAAACTAGAGAATGTTTGAAGCATCAAGGGAGAAGTGACTCATCATGTACCAAGGACCCACAATAGCATAACATATCATTTTTCTCCAGAAACTGTGGGAACCATAAATCAATGGAAAGATATTAAGTCCTCAGTGTAAAAATGTCAACCAAATTCTATATCTGGCACAACTATCTCTCCACAAAATAGGTGATAGAAGACATCTCCAAAATAAAACCTAAGGGGTTCCCTTTTAAAAGACCGGCCCTACAAGAAATGCTAAAGGGAATCGCCTTTCAGTTTAAAACAAAAATGTATTAATGATAATTCAAACCCAGAATGACAAATAAATATTTTTGTTAAAAATAATAATGTAGGTAAATACTAAAGCTAATATTATTGTATCCTAGTATAAAAACTCTTCTTTTCTATATTATTTAGTAGAAAAGTNACCATATGATCAAACTTACATGTGAAATATTTTAAAAATCTGATCTCATAAATACAGATAACACATTGACTGCCAGAGATGGGGAGTGGTCAAGATGAATAAAGGAACTCAAAAGGTACAAAATTCCAGTTATAAATTAAATAAGTCATGGGTAACTACTACACAGCATGATGACTATAGTTTATACTGTATTGTATCTCTGAAAGTTTCTAAGAAAGTAAATCCTAAAAGTTCTCATTACAAGAAAGAAAACCTATAACCATGTGTGAATGAATGGTAACTACATTTATTATGCTAATCATCTTGCAATATATACATATATTGAATCACTATGTTGTACATCTATAATTAATATATTTTATGTCAATTCTTTTCAATTAAAAACTGCATATTGTCTATAAGAAACCCACTTAAGACTGAAACATACAAATATGTTGAATGAAAAAGAGAGAAAAAGATTTTGCAAGCAGTGAGTCACCAAATACAGCAGGAATGTTAGAAAAAAGTTAGATTTTAATCAAAAAGAAATTAAATGGAACAAATGAGAATGGAGTGTTTTTTTTTACTGGATCAACAAAGGTGAATTCTTCAAGAAGCTATAATAGTACACATCTATTTGTGTGCTTCTCCAGTGGCTCAGCAGTAAAGAACCTGGCTGCAGGTTCAATCCCTGGGTTGGGAAGATCCCATGTAGAAGAAAATGGCAACCCACTCCAGTATTCTCACTTGGGACATCCCATGAACAAAGAAGCATAATGGGCTACAGCCCATAGGGTCACAAAAGAGTTGGACAGGATGTAGCTACTAAGCAACAACAATAACAGTATCACCTATGTGCACCAAACAACAGAGCCACAAAATAAATGAAGCAAACATTGAAATAATTGAAAGGATAAATGAAGAGTTCTATAATAATAGTAGGAGACAGGCTCAGTATTACACTAGACACAGTGAAGAAATAATCTACGAACATGAGGATACCACAGTAGAAACCTCTAAGACACAGAGAGAGACTTTAAAAAGAGAGACAGAAAAAGGAAAAAGCAAATCTAAGGACTATGAGACAAGTTCAAAATGTGTAATATACTCATATTGGGAAAGCCAGAGGAAAAGTAAGAGGAAAAGAAGTAGAAAAAATATTTGAGACAATAATGAATCAGAATTTCCCCCAAATTAGTATCATACACCTACAACAGTTCAAACTACAGATCTAAGAAACTCAAAGAACACCGATTAAAATATTGCCAAAACATGAATGTTTGGGAATGCATGTACACCCGTGGTGGATTCATATCAATGTATGGCAAAACCAATACAGTATTGTAAAGTAAAATAAAGTTAAAATAAAAATTAAAAAAAAATTGCCAAAAAAACAAAAACAAATCCTACTCTAGGCATACATTTTCAAACTACAAAAAGTCAAAGGTAAGTTTAAAATTCTTAAAAAGCCAAAAGTAAAAAGTGCCTTGCTTTAGAGGAAAAAGGATGAGAATTATTCTGATTTTATCTCACATACCTTGTAAGTAAGAAGAGAGTGGAGTGAAATATTTAGTGTTGAGAAAAAGAAACCACAAACCAAAACTGTGTACCCTGCAAAATGATGTTTCCACAGAAAAAGAAATGAAGAACTGCTCAGACCGAAAAAAAAAGAAGTANACCACAAACCAAGACTGTGTACCCTGCAAAATGATGTTTCCACAGAAAAAGAAATGAAGAACTGCTCAGACCGAAAAAAAAAGAAGTAATCTGTTACCAGCATGACTACCTTGCTGCTGCTAAGTCGCTTCAGTCGTGTCCGACTCTGTATGACCCCATAGACGTCAGCCCACCAGGCTCTCCCGCCCCTGGGATTCTCCAGGCAAGAACACTGGAGTGGGTTGCCATTTCCTTCTCCAGTGCATGAAAGTACAAAGTGAAAGTGAAGTCGCTCAGTCATGGCCGACTCTTAGCGACCCCATGGACTGCAGCCTACCAGGTTCCTCCATCCATGGGATTTTCCAGGCAAGAGTACTGGAGTGGGGTGCCATTGCCTTCTCCGACTACCTTGCTAGAAGTGTTAAAAGAAATTCTTTCAAGAGAAGGAAAATCATATCAATCAAAACCACATCTACATAAAGAAATACAGAATTACAAAGAAAAGAATGCATAAACATAAAAAAGTTTTCTTTTCCTCATTCATAACTGATTTAACAGCTAAAAGTTCAAAATAACAACAATGCATTTGATGGAGTAATGCTTATGAAAACATCATATATAAATATATATGTGCTTATATACAGGTGGAAGGAATGACAGCATGCTACAAGGGATGGAAGGGAAGAATTAGAATTATTTTGTTACTATGAGATAGTTACACTGACAGTGAAATGGTGCAGGAATAACTAGGTGCAGGAAAAAACACAGGACATGACCCTGTGTTTGTGTTTGTTTCCTTAATGAACAGTGACCTTGAATGGACCCTGTCTCACTCCATATAAAAAATTTAACTCAAAATAGATGAAAAATTTAAATATGACACACACACATATATATTTAATGCCTAACTCAAAGAAACTCACAGAAAAAGAGAGCAGAATAGCAACTATCAGGAGTTGGGGTTGGGGTACCAGGAGAAATAGGGAGATAATTGGTCAAAGGATAAAAATCTCCAGGTGTGAGATGAATACATTTGAGGTGATCTAATGTACATTATGGTGATTATAGCTAATAATACTGTATTATACACTTGAAAGTTACTAACAAAGTAAAGTGTTAAATGTCCTCACCATAAAAAAAGGGAAATAGTAATTATGTGAGTAGATTGAGGACTTAACCCAATGCTAGTGTGGTAACCCTGGTGGCTCAGACGGTAAAGTGTCTGCCTACAATGCGGGACACCCAGGTTCGATTCCTGGGTTGGGAAGATCCCCTGGAGAAGGAAATGGCAACCTAATCCAGTGTTCTTGCCTGGAAAATCCCATGGATGGAAGAACGTGGTGGGCTACAGTCCATCGCAAAGAGTCGGATACGACTGAGCAACTTCACTTAGTGTGGTAATCACTATAATATGTACATGTATCAAATTAACACACTGGCCAGTGCTCTCTGACAACCTGGAGGGGTGGGATGGGGTGGGAGGTGGGAGGTTCAAGAAGGTGGAGACATATATATATATCTATGGCTGATTTATGTTTATGTATGGCAGAAACTAGCACAATATTGTAAAGCAATTATCCTCTAATTAAAAATAAATTCTAAAAAAAAACCAGAAAATATTTTACAAGAGTTAAATCTATAAAACACTTAAAAGAAAACATTGTAATATAGCTTTAGAAACTCAGAAATGGCAACTGATCCTTAAATTTGACACCAAAGTAACAAATATACATAGGTGTGTACATATGTATCTGTCTAATATATATCATATTTCAATAAATTAAAATGTTTATGTATCAAAAGCATAATGAAAGATGTGAAATGACAACCAATATGTTGGAAAAACAGCTCAACAACGATGACAAGGAACCCAGTTTTAAAAAGGCAAAGGACTTAGATGATATTTCTCCAAACAAGAAAAGATATTCAATGTCACTGTTCATTAAGGAAACACAAAATATAGTCACAACTGGTTACAATTTCACATTACCTAAGCAAGCTTTAATAGTGTTAAAAATTAGAAAGTATTGGCAATTATGTGGGAAAATAGGAACTCTATACATTGCTGGAGGGAATATAAGTGATATAAGTGCTGCAGGCACTGTTGGAAAGTCTGGCTATTCCTCAAATGTTAGACATAAAATTACTAATATCATATGTTTTCTCAATTCCACTCCAAGGAAAACATCAAACAAAAAGGTAAATATGCCCATGAAGAAATTTGTGCACAAATATTAGTAGCAGTATCTTTCAGAACACCCAAAGAAAAACAACACAAATGTTGACCATTATGTGGTTGCATAAAAAATTATAGTACACACATACAATTGAATATTATTCAGCCATAAATGAAAAAAAAACAAAGTGCTCATACATATTACAACTTAGAAAATACTCCAAAACTTTATTTTGGGTGAAAGAAGCCGGAAACAAAAGGGGCGATTTATGAGTCCTTTTATACAATGAATCCATAAAAGGCAAATCATAGAGACATAAAGCAGATTAAGTTGACACATGATGGGGTGGAGAGAATGGACAGCAGTCATTTAATAGACATCATATGCTTCTGTACAGTGATGAGAAAGTTTTGAAACAAGAACTAGTGATCACACAACATTGTGAATGCACTAAATACAGCCAAAATGTACACTATTAATTGTATGGCATGCAGAAGATATTAAGAAAGGGTGGCAAGAATACACAGAAGAATTATACAGAAAAGATCTTAATGACCCAGACAACCATGATGGTGTGATCACTCACCTCGAGCCAGACATCATGGAGTCCAAAGTGAGGCAAGCCTTAGGAAGCATCACTACGAACAAAGCTAGCAGAGGTGATGGAATTCCAGCTGATCTATTTCATGTTTTAAAAGATGATGCTTTTACAGTGCTGCACTCAATATGCCAGCAAATTTGGGAAACTTAGCAGTGGCCACAGGACTAGAAAAGGTCAGTTTTCATTCCAATCCCAAAGAAAGGCAATGCCAAAGAATGTTCAAACTACCACACATTTGCACTCATCTTACACATTAGTAAAGTAATGATCAAAATTCTCCAAGCTAGGCTTCAACAGTACCTGAAGCAAGATCTTCCAGATGTTCAAGTGGATTTAGAAAAGGCAGAGGAACTAGANCCACACATTTGCACTCATCTTACACATTAGTAAAGTAATGATCAAAATTCTCCAAGCTAGGCTTCAACAGTACCTGAAGCAAGATCTTCCAGATGTTCAAGTGGATTTAGAAAAGGCAGAGGAACTAGAGAGCAAATTGCCAAAATCTGTTGGATCACAAAAAAGCAAGAGAGTTCCAGAAAAACCTCTACTTCTGCTTTATTGACTACACCAAATCCTTTGACTGTGTGGATCACAGCAAACTATGGAAAATTCTTCAAGAGGTGGGAATACCAGACCACCCGACCTGCCTCCTGAGAAATCAGTATACGGGTCAAGAAGCAACAGTTAGAACCAGACATGGAACAACAAACTGGTTCCAAATTGGGAAAGGAGTACGCCAATGCTGTATATTGTCACCCTGCTTATTTAACTTATATGCAGAGTACATCACATGTAATGCCAGGCTGGATGAAGCACAAGCTGGAATCAAGACTGCCAGCAGAAATACCAATAACCTCGTATACACAGATGACACCATTCTTATGGCAGAAAATGAAGAGGAACTAAAGAGTCTCATGAAGAAAGTGAAAGAGGGGAGTGAAAAAGTTGGCTTAAAACTCAACACTCAAAAAACGAAGATCATGGCATCTGGTCCCATCACTTCCTGGCAAATAGATGAGGAAACAATGGAAACAGTGAGAAACTTTATTTTCTTGGGTTCCAAAATCACAGCAGGTGGTGACTACAGCCATGAAATTAAAAGACGCTTGTTCCTTGGAAGAAAAGCTATGACCAACCTAGACAGCATATTAAAAAGCAGAGACATTCCTTTGCCAGCAAATATCCATCTAGTCAAAGCTATGGTTTTTCCAGGAGTCATGTACAGATGTGAGAGTTGGACCATAAAGAAAACTGAGTGCTAAAGAATTGATGCTTTTGAACTGTGTGTTGGAGAAGACTCTTGAGAGTCCCTTGGACTGCAAAGAGATCCAACCAGTACATCCTAAAGGAAATCAGTCCTGAATATTCATTGGAAGGACTGATGCTGAAGCTGAAGCTCCAATACTTTGGCCATGTGATTTGAAAAACTGACTCATTGGAAAAGAGCCTGATGCTGGGAAAAACTGAAGGTGGGAGGAGAAGGGGATGACAGAGGATGAGATGGTTGGATGGCATCACCGACTCAATGGACATGAGTTTGAGTAGGCTCTGGGAGTAGGTGATGGACAGGGAAGCCTGGCGTGCTACAGTCCATGGGGACACAAAGAATCAGACATGCCTGAGTGACTAAACTGAATTGATGTGAATTTCACCTTAATTTTTCAAATAACATTACTCCATAAATTGATCTACAGATTTCACACAATCTCTATAAAAAATCACCACTGATTTCTTTGCATAAATTGACAAATTTATCCTAAATTTAAGCGGCACAGAAAAACCAAAACAATCTTATAAAATGACAAAAAATTAGAGGTCTCACTCTACTCAACTTCAAAACTAATTACAAAACTAGTAATTAAGATGTCCAGATGATGTGCCATTGATGTAAAAACTGGCATTTAGATTACTGAAACAGATGCCAGATTGCACAAATGCTCTAATTAAGAGTCAGTTGATTTCTGACAAGGTTGCCAAGGTGATTCATGTGGGAAAAATGGTCTTTCCAACACATGGTGCAGGGTTCATGCTCACAATCATATAACTCCATATCTTTGCTAATCCATTTACTTTACACTCAATTAAGGCTTCTTCTGTCCACACACCTACTCTTTGCCATCACATGCCTATGTAAACAGCATCATACATACATCATCCATCCATCTCATATTCCCTCCCTTGTCCTTCAATGCAAATATGTTGATCTATTTGCAACTACCAGCCAAGCAGGAAGCCCAGTTAGATCTAGTTATTCTTCTTTATTCCCTTTACATTGTGTGTTATGATCATGTTCATCATCATATTATACCATGATATTTTGTTACTTTTAACTAGTTGTTATCAGTGTCCAATTCACCTATGACATCATTCTGTTTTTCCTTGGGTAGATTATTAGCACCCAAAGAGCAAAACCAAGGTATTTCACTTATTTAATTACTAAATATTACATCTTCTTAATGGTTAGCATAGATTCATGCACACAAGTACTAAAAATGCTTGTCAGCATTGCTTGCCAGACCACTGGTAAACATCCCTGGTAAATACAGAAGATTCAATGATCTATAAAATGCACAAGTAATCAAATAATTGAGCTGTCTTTAACCTATTACCTGCTCCATCTTGATCAGGAAGCAATCAATAAAGTCTCGAGGATTGTTAATATCCAGGGATGCTTGGTGTTCTCTTGTTTTCTCCAAAACATAATTTTTTACATAAGCAGTATTTGTAAAAAATTTTTTATAACTATAAGTCCATGGGAAAAAATCAAGGACCACAGGGAAAATATTGAGGACCTAGAAGAGAAAACTACGTTTTATTAAATAAATAGTTAAAACTTACATGCCAAGTCCTGGTTGGAAACTGTAGTATAAATATTAAAATAAATATGGTCTCTAAATGTTGAGGAGTATTTTTATTATACAAATACATAATTTTCTATGCTGATAGAAGTATTTCAAGGAGAAAATTCTGGTCAGGGATCAAAAATAATAATCATTTCCTATACCTACATATCATGTTTACAGTTTGAAAACATCTTTACATCACTTCTCCCTGGTTTTTACATCAGTTCTTCTCTACAACCATGAAATAAGGGTTTGCACAAAGGACAATGACTCACATTTTGTAGATAACAGCAGAGGTTAAGAGAATTTTCACAGCCTGATACAGAGCCCAGAGCTGGTCCCTGATGTTTCTACCTCTGTCTCATAGACTCAAACATAAAATAAGTGTTTTATTAATAGGACTGAAAGGGTCTTAAGTGAAGAAAATGAAAGTGAAGTCGCTCAGTCGTGTCCGACTCTTTGTGACCCCATGGACTGTAGCCCACCAGGCTCCTCCGTCCATGGGATTTTCCAGGCAAGAGGACTGGAGTGGGTTGCCATTTCCTTCTCCAGAAATGGTCCTAAAGACACCATGAAACTCAACATCTTATGGCTAAAGTAACTAAGCACCAGAGCACTTACGTGACCTCTGTAAGGTCACACCATCATCTTTTAGGCAGAAGGCAGAACATGTCAGCTCAGTATCGGTTACATCTGTAATGTTGGTTTGTGTTCCTACACCAAAAAAAAAAAAAATCCCATTTTTTTGTCATCCCCAAAGCAATTACCTTGTCAGTTAGGATGCCAACTGAAGCATCAAACAGTCCTAACCTAGTCAGTGTTTCCTGGCAGCACTCTTTCACTCAAAGGAGATATTCTCCTCCTTCCTAAATGCAGGTATTTCTGCCAACTAAGGTGGTGAAGTAGTAACTAGGTGGAGACTGAATGACAAGACTTGTGAGTAATGGAAGCCTTTCTATAAGGGCTTGGAAGTCCTTCTACTGGTGTGGGCGTGCTTTGGGGATGTTACCAAAGTAGTTTATGGAAACTGGGCTTTGAAAATTGGTAGAAAAACCACTGAACAGTGTCAACAGGACTGAATTGTGGGCATGTATTTTCCTGTCTAACATTAAAGGGCTCAGCCAGCAGCCCCAGATAAGCACTCCATGATGCTAAGCTCTGGGCAAGGCTGTGCTCTTCACACTTTCACCCCACAGCTTGGTGTATAGAGATCTGGACCTCATGGGAAAAAGAGAATAAATGATTCCTCCAGAAGAAAGGTCGTTGGCCTCACCTGCATCCACGGAGAGCCCAAAATCTTGATATTTTCATTTATTGTTTTCATTAGATTTAGAAAACTCTGATCTTTATAATCAAAACGGTTCTGGAAAATAATGGAGCAGATCACATTGCAGGGAGCACAGCCCAGGATGAAAGTGGGATCACAGGGAAACCCTGAAGGATAACAAACATTTAAACACGTCACTAAAACATACACATGAAACACTTTATCTTTGAAACAACAGGTAAACTGTTAGAAACTTTAAATCAGTATTTCTTGTACAAAATCCCTTAACAGCAAAATATTCAAAATGCAAAAACTGACACATCACTTTTACCTTAATCTGAAAGACCATGTTAACCTATTTAAAGAAGGTTTATCTATTTATTTATCTTTAAATTGTATTGATGTATAGTTTATTTACATTGTTAATTTCTGCTGTACAGAAAAGTGTATCAGTTATACATACATACATATATATATATATTGTTTTTCAATTTTTTTTCCATTATGGTTTATCACAGGATATTTAATATAGTTCCCTGTTCAAGACAGTAGTACCCTGTTGTTTATCCATTATATTTATAATAGTTTACCTCTGCTAATCTAAACTTCCAATCCTTCCCTCCCCCACTGCTGGAAGCTACAAGTCTATTCTTTATGTCTGTGAGTCTGTGTTTTTCACAGATATACTCATTTGTGTCACATTTCAGATTCCACATACAACTGATATCATATGATATTTGTCTTTGTCATTCTGACTGACTTCATTTAGTATGATAATCTCTAAGTCTATCCATGTTGCTGCAAATGGTGTTTAAATAATGTTTTTTTTAATCAATCCAGGGACTTTCCTGGCCATCCGTGGTTAAGACTCCATGCTCCCACTTCAGGGGGTGCAGGTGGGATCCTTTGTCAGGGAACTAAGATCTCACACACCATATGGCACAGCCAAAAATTTAAAATAAATTCAATTCATATTTACTGCCTTTTCTTATATGTTTTTCACCTAAGGCATCTGTTAATTTGAAGGGTGAATGATGAAAACACTGAAGAGACTATTTTTGTATCATTTAATTACTAACATTATCAGTGCTGAGTATCATAAACACTGATATAGGAAAATGAGAACAGTTAGGGACCTCAAAATGTTTTTTATATAATGAATAGTTGAAAGAGTCATGTGTAGAATCAGCAATGAGGAGGCTAAAGAGAGAGAGACTGTAGACTTCGTGTATGTGAAAAAGCAAATGTATAAAAGCAGGAAGAATCCATGCTGTAGCAGAAGAAAAACTAATATGAGTGAACAATTATTATGAACTGGATTTTTTGTCCAAAGTAAATATAAAATATAATTTTTATATCAAACATAAATCCCAGGTAAGTGAAACCAGAAAAGGTTAATTGGTAAATGGAGTTTCCTTATGTGTCATTTCAATGTTAAAAAAATTTCCTTGCTTAAGAATTAAATGACCTTCATTTCCAATAACCATAAAAATTAATTAATTTAAGCAAGGCTGCATTATGTAGACCTCTGGGCTAGTCTTCTGTTTACCCAACAGAATATTAAACTTTGATAAATTTAAATTTTTCATCATTTACATCAAGTTTATTATATTTCCAATGAAGAAATTATACTAGAAGAAAAGTTTTCTTTTTTGGTAGGAGATCTATAAAATAAAATTGGTGCAATCAAACAATCAAAGAAAATTCTGGGACTTCCCTTGTGGTCCAGTGGTTAAGAATCTGCTTTGTGATGCAAGGAATCCAGGTTCGATCCCTGGTTGGGGAGCTAAGATTCCAAAGGCCCTGGGGCAGCCCTTGTGTTTCAGTGAGATTTCATAGGACACAGTAAAGATTCCGCGTACCACAACTAAAGCCTGACGCAGTCAAATAAATAAATCAACTTAAAAAAAATTCACAATAGAAAGAGAGATACAATATTCACATAAATAGATGTGATTAAAGATTACTTGAATCAAAATACAGTAAGGAGTGACATCAGAATGATGGTGTAAGAGGAAGTCCCAGCCTTCCTTCCCCCACAGAAACACCGGTTTAGCAATGATATGTGGATTAAAATTTCTTTATGAGACTTCCAGAAACTTTTAAGAAGTCACAATACCATAGGCCACTACGAAGCTGAAAACAGATACAATAAAACTGATAAGAAGTGCAATATCACTTCACCTGCACCAACACCTCCCCCCCAAAACCTCAATGCTGAGGCAAAAGAATGCCCCAGGTTGTGATTAACCCAGGAAAGAGATGGAGGAAGCAGGCATTCAGTGCTGCAGTGGGCTTCTTGAGGAAGCGGCTTCTGTCCTGCCTCACTTAGAGTGCTGACAGAACTGGCGTAGTCTGGATGTCTGGAATCACTGAGAACAGAGGGCGAGAGAAGTGATTTGCTGTGACCAGCATGGCCTGACACAGTCTAAAGAAGGTGCACAACTTGAGGCTCATCTTCTAATCGGGGGAGAGGAGTGGAGTTTCGAGTGTCCTGGTTTTTTTGGAAGGCAACTCAAAGGACTGGTAACTGTCTAACCTGATTCAGGGCATTGCAGGGGAGCCTACAGATTTTGGATGCCACTGAGGAAGGGAAGGTGGAAGAGCTTGCTTCTATTGAACCACAGAACTTTCAGTGTGCAAACAGATAACAAAGAGGGCAAGAGAGGACTAGCTCCTGAGAATGAACTTGGCAAGCTTTCCTAGTCATGAAATTCTACACACAAGCCCACAGTAGTTGCAGCCACCAAAAGAAACAGGTTTCAGAAGGCCCCAGAATCTCCAGCCAAGATGCTTGCTAAGTGTTTTTGCTCTATATAAAGCTGGTCCATAAAATCTGGAAGAGGTAGCTATTTTTTCAAGTTAATGAATCTAAACGTAAAGTCATGAAACACACAAAGCAGCAGGAAAAATGGCTCAAACAATGTACAAAATAAATCCTAGAAACTGATCCTAAAGGAATGGAGTAATATCATTTATCTAAACAAAATTTTTATCAGAAAGTGATGCAGGGACCTTCCTAGTGGTCCAGTAGTTAAGATGTTGTGCTTCCAATGCAAGGTCACTGGTTTGATCCCTGGTCTGGGAACTAAGATCTCATGTGCCTCACAGTGAGGCAAAAAAAAAAAAAAAAGTGACACAGATGTTCCACAAACTCAAGGAAATGATGCATGAACAAATGAGAATATCAAGAAACAGAATACATTTCTTAAAAACAGCTGAAATTTGTCAAATTGAAGAATACAATAAGTCACATAAAATTTTTGCTCAAAGGTGGGTCATTTGCTATTACTCAGAAGAACAAAAGGTTAAGAATGAAGAAAGAATGAAGAAAATACAAGGGACTTACAGGACATCAACAAGGGGATCCATATATACATTATTGGAAAAGAGAGAGAGGAAGCTTATTTGAAGAAATAATGGCAAAAACTTCCTAGATCTGAGTGAAAAACTGACACAGATTTTAGAAGGCCAATACACTCTAACTAGGATGAACAAAAGAAACTCACACTGAGATACATTATACTCAAACTGTCAAAATCAGAAACAAGGAGAGAATTTTGATAGCAGCAAGACAAGTGATATATCAGATACAGTAGAACCATCATAATACTAACAACCGATTTCTAAGCAAAAACATTGCAGGCCAGAAAGCAATGGGATGATATACTCAAAATGTGGAAAGATAAAAGCTATCAACCAAGAATACTCTATCTGACAAGACAATTTTTCAAAAATAAAAGACAAATAGTCACTTTCTCAAATAAACAAAAGCTGAGGGAGTTAATCCACACTAGACATGACTTAGGGTTTCCCTGGTGTCTCAGGGGTAAAGAATCCGCCTGCCAGTGCATGAGATGCATGTTCAATCCCTGCGTTGGGAAGATCCCCTGGAGAAGGAAATGGCAGCCCACTCCAGTATTCTTGCCTGGGAAATCCCATGGACAGAGGAGCCTGGTGGGCTACAGTCCATGGGGTCTCAAAAGAGCTGGACACCACTTAGCAACTAAATTACAACAACAACAAAGACATGCCTTAGAGGAAATGCTAAAAAGGGTTCATAAAGTTAAAACAACAGAACACTGAGCAGCAACATGGAAATATTAAGTTAATCATCATGTTTTGTGCTGGTCTCAGCCTATCAATAACCAAAGGTATAGATGAACTAGACCTTGTGATTCTTTTTATGACTGCAAGAAGTTCTTCAGCAAAAGTCATCAGGAAACTGTGAAACATAGAACTTTATTACCATCAAGACCTGGATATTGCCAACACACCTGGGAACACACTGTGAGGTTGTGAGTGGAGCGTGACAGAGAGTGACAACTCACACAGTGGCCCGGAGTTCTGCTTTCACTGGGGTAAAGTTCAGGGCACAGGGTTTCGAGGGCTCATCATGGGTGAATTTAGAACATAGAAAGTGAAAATGCAAACCACTGAAAGAAAGAAAAACATGTAGCCAAAAGACTTGTCAATGAAATCATCCAAGAACAAAGGAGGCTCAGTGGGAAGAGCTCTTTAGTCTCCTGGCTAGCCTGTGTTTATTTCAGATAACCACCTTTGAAACGGATGCTGTTTGGAAACAGATGCCTTGGCAATCACAGCCGACATCAGGTACTTGCATTACCCAGAACTGTCTGAGTTTAAACTACACATTAGAAAACGAAAATCAAAAGCAAGAGGCAGCACCTCACAATCCGGCCATTATCAAAAAAGAAAGAAAGGGAGGAAGGAGGGAGGGAAGCAGAGAGAGAGGAAGAAAATAACAAGTGTTGATGAGGGAGCTGAGAAATTGAACGCTATGTATACTTAATAGAATGTCCATGATTTACTATGAAAAGCTGTATGGCCATTCCTCAAACAATAAAAAGAAATTTACCATATTACCCAGCAATCCCACTTTTGAGTTTTCATGCAAAATAGCTGAATCAGGATCTCAAAGAGATGGCTGCACTCCCCTGAAACATTCTAAAGGTCCATCAGCAATTACAGATAAAGTAATGTGGGAGGAGATTGGCAAAGATGGCAGAGCAGGAAGATCCTGAGCTCACCACCTCTCATGGACATCCCAAAACTATAACAATATACAGAAGAAAGGTTTTTTCTGATTTCATCGATGAAAAAGACCAGAACCCACCAGAAAAGATCTTCAACAAATAAAGATATAAAGAAGAAACCATAAGGAGATGAGTAGGAGGGGTGAAGTGAAGTACCACACCCCCACACAAGCAAAGCACAAAGGCAAGAAAAATTACAATTGCAGAAACTGCCTCAAGAAGTAAGTTTTCTGAGTCCCACACTGGGCTCCCCAGCCTGATGGTCCTGCAACAGGAAGATGAATCCCCAGAATGTTTGGCTTTGAAGGCCAGCGGGGCTTGCTTTCAGCTGCCCCAGGGGGCTGTGGAAATAGAAACTCCACTCATGAAGAGGACATACAAAATCTCACATGCTCAGTACCCAGCACTGAAGCATTCATTTGAAAGAAGCCTGGGTCAGACCCACCTGCTGATCTCAAAGAGGCTCCCAGAGAGGTCGGAGGCACCTGGGGCTCACCCTGGGACCATAAATACTGGCAGGAGCCATTTTGGGGAGCTTGTTCTGCCACATGGACACTGGTGCTGGCAAGTGCCATTTTGGAATCTTCCCTCTGGCTTAGCATCATGACCCAGCCCCCTCCTACCTCCCAAGAGCCTGTAGGCACCAGGACTTGCCCAAGGCCAAGCAGCTAACCGAATGGGGACATAGCCCTACCCACCAGTAGAGAGGCTGCCTTAAGATTCTCTGACCTCACAACCACCCCTGTACACAGCCTTGTCCACCAGTGGACCAGGACTCAGCTCCAAACAGCACTGCACAGGCACTAGACCCAGGAATCCCAGGGCCCCACAGTCAGAGAGCAAAGGACTCAGCTCAAACACCACTGGTCAGGCACCAGTGCCAGAATCCCCAGCCCTACCCACCAGCAAGCCTGCTCTAGCCAGACAAACCTCCCCATTAGCATGTGGATAAGAACCCCAGGACAATGACAGCCCCACAGCATGCAGACCCAGTCCACATACAGTAGGTTAATGGTGGCTTAGCTGGTAAAGAACCCGCCAATGCAGGTGATGCAAGAGACACAGGTTTGATCCCTGGGTCAGGAAGATTCCCTGCAGAAGAAAATGGCAACCCACTTTAGTATTCTTGCCTAGAAAATTCCATGGATGGAGGAGTCTGGCAGGCTACAGTCTATGGGACTGCAAAGAGTTGGACACAACTGACCACACATACATACAGTAGCACCAGCTAGGCCCTGGCTCTGCCAACCAGTAGGCCTGCCCTAGCCTTGTGACCAGCCTTTTGCAACATGAGTGGACACCAGTCACAGGACTCCCACAGGCCTGCAGTCTGTGGACCAGCCCAGTTATCATCAGGCAAGTGCTAACCAGCTGGACTTCAGACCTGCCTAGGCTCAGCACCAGCCTCACCCACTGGTGGACAGACACCAGCCCCAGAGCACTGCAGATTGTGGACCCAACCCACCCAGTTCTAAAAGGCCAGCACCTTTCCTATTGCCCCAGCCTCAACAACCAGCAGGCCAACACAAGCTTCTGAATACCCCAGAACCCACAGCCTGCTGTGTCAGGAACCAGTCTCACCAACCAGCGGTCCCATACCAACTCTGGGATCCTTGGGCCCCTTAGGCAGATTCCAGGAGCTGGCTCTGCTCACCTGGGCCAGTATGTGACCCAGCACCTGGCTTTACCTTCCAGTGGTCAGGCACCAATCCTTGGATCTTGTGAACCCTGACTCACCCACTAGTGAACCAGCACTACCTCTGGAATGCCCCAGGGTTCCACAATCAGCCACTTCTTGGGACAGCACAGCCAACCAGCAACTGGCAGCCCTCTGTACAAGGCAGAAACAGTCAACCAATCTGACCGAGATCAACCAAGACTACGGTTGCCTACAGTAGTCAGCCCACAACAGAAAGACAAACACAGTCCACATGGGGGAAATCCTGATCAATATAGCTCTAATGATGAGTGGGCAGTGTGTTGTTGGGACACATTGGACGTCTCCTAAAAAACATTATTTCTCCAAGGTCAGGAATTATAACCAACCTACCAGATATACAGAAATAAAAATAGCAAGTTAGGGAGGAAAAAATGGGGCAACAGAAGAACATGTTCCAAAGTGAGGTGGAGATATATAATCTACTCAAGAAAGAGTTCAGGGTAATGATCAATAAGATGATCAGGGATTCTCTGGTGATCCAGTGGTTAAGAAACTGTTTCCATGGTAGAAGGTACAAGTTTGATCCCTGGTCAGGAAACTAAGATCCCACATGCCACATGACTCAAATGGAAAAAAAAAAAAAAAGATGATCAAAGAACTTTGGAGAAGAATGGATACACTAAGCAAGAAGTTAGTAGTTTTTAAGAAAGAATTGAAAAATATAAAGAACAACCAAACAGAGATGAAGAATACAGACATGAAAAATACAGTAGAAGGAATCAAGAATAGACTAAATGAAACAGAGGAATGGATCACTGAGGTGAAAGACAGTGTAGCAGAAATCACTGACAAGGAACAGAAAAAAGGATGAAAAGAAATGAGGGCAGTTTAAGAGACTCTGACACCAGCAATCATACATACACTCACATTATAGAGGTTCCAGGAGAAGAGAAAGATAAAGGGTCAGAGAACACATCTGAAGACAAAATAGCTAAAAACTTCCCTAACCTGGGATCAGTAACAGACAACCAAGTCCAGGAAACACAGAGTCCTGCACAGGTCTACCCAAAAAGCAACAAACCAAGATGCATTGTAATTAAAATGTCAAACAATTAAAGAGAGATTAAAAGCTGCAAGGGAAATTTAACAAGTTAAAATTAAGGAAACTCCCATTACACAATCAGCTGACTTTTCAACAGAAATTCTGCAGGCCAGAAGAAAGTGGCATGACATACTTTAAAAAAAAAAAAATTTAAGGGATTGAAAGAAAAAAATCAACAATCAAGAATGCTCTACTCACAAGTTTCTCAATCAGATTCGATAAAGACAACAAATTTTACAGACAAGCAAGAGCTAAAAGACTTCAGCATCACCAAATCAGCTTTACAGGAAACAGTAAAGAGACTTCTCTAAGAGAAAAGAAAAAGCCACAACTAGAAATGGGAATACTACAATGGAGAAAGCTCAAATATACAGTAAAGGCAAATACACAGTAAAGTTATTTTTTAACAAGTGTCACATTTAAATGAAGTCATAATTGAGAACTGCATTAAGACATACCTAAACGATTAAAATCCCTAAATGTCATTACTATTTGCTAGAATTGTAGCCTTGGGCCCTGAAGTGACTCTCAGACATGTCTGTGAGGCTGTACGTATAAGAATTGTCCAGTTAAATGAACATAAATGTCACTGTTTCATGAGTGTCATTCTCACCATAAGTGTGAGACCCCCATAAGTGTTATTCTCACGCGGTCCAGTTAACAAGTATTCCCTGGGAAAAAGCTCTGGAATAGAAAACCCACTTTAATGCTACAGGAAAGACATTGTTCTTTTTTTCAGGAAAAGACTCAAAACCATACTTTGTGGTTTCTGAATTGAACACAAACCTCAGGATAGAGCATTATTAAAACACATTTATACCCACACTGTGTGCACCATCATGGGGCGATCCTATGACACACACGACAATCACAGACACACAAAAGCCCCCCTGGCTGTCTGTGCTTCACACCCTCCCCCCTTCATCTGAAGACTGACAGCCACCACCCATAGGAAAGATGTGGCTGCCCCGAATGTTGCCAAGGGCATCACCGGAGAGAGAGAAGACTGCTAAGGTCAGAGTTACAGAGCACAGAATCACCCACCGTTGGTTTTTCGCAGCTCCTCCACCAGGCAGCGCGCTTCCTCTTGAACGCGGTCCTCGATGCTCCTCTTCCCCATCCCGAAATTCCGCAGCGTCATGAGGGAGAAGCGCCGGGTCTCCTTCCATGTTTTCCCGTTGCTGAATACGATTCCTGATGGGAGGGGAAACAGAATAGGAGGGAGGTCCTAGGGAAGGAGAGTGAACTGACACTTGGGAGACTGAGACGAACAAGCTCTGCTGGGGGACTCCTGAAATTCCCGTTTTTCACCCTGACCACCCCTACCCATTATTAAAGCTGAACATGTGCAAATACACACCTACCATATCCCTTAGCAATTCTTTGAATCACTGGGAAACTGCCTCTTCTAGAAAACTCCTCTCCCAAATCAATCAGAGCCTCCTTCACTGCTTCATATCCATGCAAAACTACCGTGGGCTTCATTCCAAAATACACAGTGAACACAGGGCCGTAGACTTTTGAGAGCTGGGAATGAAAATGCATGTAATAGCAAAAGAAGTCAATATTTGATAAATATTGTGCCTGATACAGAATGTGTTATCATGGTACTATTATGTTTTTATTCTGCCACATAGCTTAAAATATTTCTCAATTCAATTCATAAGTCTGATGATGATGTTACAGATTCCACTTATGGATGACCTGAGATCCTGGATAATGGTCCAAATAACTGGTACACAGATTATAATTAATCCTCAAATCAGCACTTTCAGCAGGTTTATTTGCCCCACTATAAATAAGGAAACTAAGGTAGGGGAATTCTGGTATATTTCCAGCATCCCAGGGCTAATATATAGAGGATTCCAGTTTGAAGAGCTTCATAATCACCCTCTGATCCTTGAGAGGAATGTAGCAGTCCTCAAGGCCCAGCTTTAAACCATCAGCCAGCTGATTGTTCAGAATCACTCACACAGCATTCTGATTCTACAGCCCTATGATGAATACTAGAAATTTATCATTTCAAAAAATAAATTCCAGTAATTCCCAGCCTTGTTTGAGATCCACTGGTATGACTAATACAGAAAGAGAGGAAACATCGTAGAGGCAGTGCTTGGAGAGACTGCATCTCATGGAAGAACAGCATCTTGCACCCTGCAGCATTCACAGGGTACAGACGGCAGCTTCCTGCAGAATCCTGAGTGATGACTTCTTTCTTTCAACCACTCATGCTTGTCTTGATCCCAGGTCAATTCCTCTACATCAGGCACAATGCCCTTTTGCAAAAAAAAGTTATATTTTCCTGACTCTGAACAAAACACGCGGCTTACATAGTATACGACTTCCCAGAAGAAAATCTCGAATCACAAAACACAAAAAATCAGCCCCAAATCATTGCAAATGGCTGTGAAACAAAGGAGGGAGGCAACACTTCCAGCTTTTAATACTTTATTATTTTCATTTTACCATACAAAGAGCTCAGTGTTTCTCTACTCACAAAACACATTCCTTTTTCCTCTATTTATGACAATGATATGCCTGAAAAGGCAAGAAAAGTGTCAAAATTTACAGGAAGTAATTTGCTTCCCATTTACATATTTTGACAGTGTGCCCATAGAAATATATGTATTAGCTTCATAATTAGGCTTAACTTACTTACCATTTGCAAGACCCTGGAGAAGCATAAAATCTACTTACACTGGTTAAAGATTTGCTGATGTTCTTAACATCTAACTGTAGGATGTTTCCAAGAATAGGGAGAGGAGTGGGGCCCGGCGGGAGCTTCCCTCTCCCAGAGCTCTGTTTCCAGAGTGAAAGGAGAAGCAGGCAGGAGAGACAGAGCACCAGGACCACAGCCAAATCCATTGGCGCCTTCTCTTCTCACTCAGACACCTGTGAGCCTGAAACCTAAAGCTTTTATAACAGTCCCTGCTAATTTAACATGGGCCTCTCTGATATAAACAGACCAATCAATTACATCCACTTTGCACTCTATTCTGAGTAGACTTTGCCCCAATGATAAAAATAAATTGTGCTTTAATCTTGTTTTCTCTGTGCCCAATGATCACTCTGGAAATTCCAGTCTAGCTGGTTTAGCTGTACTGGGATTGGGCCCGTGTGTGCATGTCAAGTCAGTTCACTCATATCTGACTCTTTGTGACCTATGGACTGTAACCATCAGGCTCCTCTGTTCAGGGAATTCTCCAGGCAAGAATACTGGAGTGGGTTGCCAGGCCCTCCTCCAGGGGATCTTCCCAACCCAGGGATCAAATCCACATCTCTTATGTCTCCTGCATGGGCAGAACTGTTCTTTACCACTAACACCACCTGGGTAGCCCTGGGATTGGGTCCAGTTATGGCTAATCTAAAAAGAAAAAAAAAGGCTCCTAACTGTGAATTCAAATCAATGACCAGTTGGAGATATCTCACACTGAGGACAATCAGTTTATCTTCAGTTCAGTTCAGTTCAGTCGCTCAGCCCTGTCTGACTCTGCAACCCCATGGACTGCAGCACGCCAGACTTCCCTGTCCATCACCAGCTCCTGGACCTTGCTCAAACTCAAGTCCATCAAGTCAGTGATGCCATGCAACCATCTCATCCTCTGTCCTCCCCTTCTCCTCCTGCCTTCAGTCTTTCCCAGCGTCAGGGTCTTTTCCAGTGAGTCAGTTCTTCCCATCAAGTGGCCAAAGTACTGGAGTTTCAGCTTCAGTATCAGTCCTTCCAATGAATATTCCTGGTTGATTTCCTTTAGGATTGACTGGGTTGATCTCCTTGCAATCCAAGGGACTCTCAAGAGTCTTCTCCAACACCACAATTCAAAAGCATCAATTCTTTGGCACTCAGCTTTCTTTATAGTCCAACTCTCACATCCATACATGACTACTGGAAAAACTATAGCCTTAACTAGACGGACCTTTGTTGGCAAAGTAATGTCTCTGCTTTTGAATACGCTATCTAGGTTGGTCATAACTTTCCTTCCAAGGAGTTGGTGCAAACATAATTGTGGTTTTGGACCATGGATTTTAAATCCTTATAACTAAACTCAAACACATCTTTATTTAGAAAACATTACGATCAGCACATTTTTTTGCCAATGAGAAATAAGTTTGTTTATTCCTGTAGCATAAAAATCCATGCTTTGAGGTTCATCAAACTCTTGGAAAGCATTTTCTGCATCCTGCTGGTTGTGGAAGCATTTTCCTTGAAAAAAACTGTCCAAACACTTGAAGAAGCAATAGTCAGTTGGCAACAGGTCAGGTGAATGTGGCGGATGAGGTAAAACTTCACAGCCCAATTTGTTTAACTTTTGAAGTGTTCATTGGGCAACATGTGGTCAGGCATTGCCATGGTGAACTGGGCCCTTTCTGTAGACCAATGCCAGCCAAGGGAGTTGCAGTTTTGAGTGCATCTCATTGATTTGCTTAGCATACTTCTCAGATGTAACGGTTTTGCTGGGATTCAGAAAGCTGTAGTGGATCAGCAGACCACCAAACAATGACCATGGCCTTTTTTTGGTGTAAGTTTGGCTTTAGGAAGTGTTTCAGAGCTTCTACATTGTCCAGCCACTGAGCTGGTCATTGCCAATTCTCATATAAAATCCACTTCTCATTGCATGTCACAATCTGATCAAGGAATGTTTCACTACTGTTGTGTAGTTCTGATGGCTAAAATGGTAAAGAATTCACCCACAGTGCAGGAGAGCCAGGTTCGATCCCTGGGTCAGGAAGATCCCCTAGAAAAGGAAATGGCAACCCACTCCAGGATTCTTGCCTGGAGAATTCCATGGACATGGTGGGATACATGCAGGGTGGCAAAGAGTTGGTCATGACTGAGTGAATATAAACAGAATGGAACAGAACAAAATAAGAGAAGATGACACTTCAAACCAACATTTTTTTTTCCAGTCAACTCATGAGGCACCCAATTATAGCACTTTTTCACCTTTCCAACTTGCTTCAAATGCCAAATGACCATAGTATGGTCAATGTTCAGTTCTTCAGCAACCTCTTGTGTAGTTTTAAGAGGATCAGCTTTGATGATCCTCTCAGTTGGTCATTGTCAACGTCTGATGGCTGGCCACTGTGCTCTTCATCTTCAAGGCTCTTGTCTCCTTTGCAAAACTTCTCAAACCACCACTGCACTGTATGTTCCTTAGCAGTCCCTAGGCCAAATGCGTGTTGATGTTGCGAGTCATCTCTGCTGCTTTGCCACCCATTTTGAACTCAAATGAGAAAATCATTCGAATTTGCTTTTTCTCTAACATCATTTCCCTAGTCTAAAATGAGAATAAAATAAACACAAGTGATAAGTCATTGGCAAAAAACACAAAGCAAGAAATGTGCATTAAAATGATGTACAACATAACAGGGGCTTTCCTGGTGGCTCAGATGTAAAGAATCTGCCTGCAATGCAGGAGACCCAGGTTTGATTCCCCACATTTAAGAATTTATTCCAGTACCAAATGACAAAGTTACTTTTGCACCAACCTAATAATTAATAAGGCTAGGATTTAAACTGAGATCTTCTGATGCCCACTGTGATGCTCTCTCATATATACCACAGCTGCCTCAAGAATAATTTCAGAAAAACCAAATCAAAACCCCCACATGTTACTCTGAATATACACTTGATTGTTCACAAAATAACAGGCTTCACAATAAACAGATGTCCCTGAACTCCAAGGGAAAAGAGTCACAAATTCTCAAGAGAAGAAATCAAAAATAGGGATTCTCCCCTGCCCCTCACCAAAGAGGTAAAACTTACTCAGGCAACTGAGGGAAGACCCAATCTCTAAGAATTTAGTGGGGAAGGCTTGAGGAATTATGGCTCAGGCCTCCCAATTGCCTCGAGATACAACTGCTTCTGTGCCTTTTGAAGTCTGTTTTTATCAGAATAAGAAAAAAATGAAATGGAGTATGCACAGTGTTAACCAAAATTTTAAAAAAGACCTGACTGAAATAAAATGATGTTTATTGGGGGTTTGATAAGACTATGGCATGAGACAGACTCAAGAAGCAATTGAATGGTGCCCCACTGGACTACAAAATGGGTGAGGCTTATAAGGGCAAAGCCTTCAAAATTACATAAGTGTTTTAAAAAGTATAATTGGATCTGGCAAGTAAGGGTTCCTATTAAGTATGGATAAACTGGGGTCCAAAATGGCTGCTATTAAGTATGGATAAACTGGGGTCCAAAATGGCTGCACAGTTGAAAGGGGTGTCCTTTAGACTACAAGATGGCAGGTGTTGCTCTGAATAGGGCTAGACCTGTCCTTGGATCTAGGACAGGTCAAAGAAATGTCAGGTTCTCAGTGGTGTAAAGACATGTCCGAGTCCAGATTCTCAATGGCTGCCTGACTCCATTTTTGTATGTCTGAACTCTGATTACTCCATTATAATTTCAATCTGTCATCAGGAGCAGGGAAGGGAGATTGAACACAGAACAACAGGTATGGATTTGGTGGGGAATGGGAGGCAGAGACTTCATTAAACAGACCCACAGTACCAGTACATGTAGACCCAAAGAGGAGATGACAGTTAGTGGTCATGAAGATCTAAATATCACTGGAAAGGTTAACACTAGAACACTAATGACAATGCTTCACAAACAGGAGTTCTACAACATATCATCATATTTGTTCAAAATTGATCAGTGAAGTTATTCCTAAGCTCTTTTAGTAAGAAAGAAATAAGTGTTTGCCAAGACCTAATTGCAAAATACTTTATTCCTCAGGTTTACATCAGTTCATGTAACAGAGAATTTAACACCATTTTCTCTCTCATGATTCTCTCAATTACCGTTCCCAAAGATAAAACAGCACCTGCAGGTTGTAGAGCTAAGCCTGCAATTCACATCTCCTGAGTCAGGCGTGCCTCCTTGTAAGCAAACACTCAGTTCACCAGGGTCACCACACTTACTGCATATGTACCATGATTCAATATTCTGTAACTCATCCTAGTCAATGACTTTCCAGATATATCAAGTGAGTTAATGATTACTGCACCAGTTCATTAAAATCAGAGTCATACAATTTTGTAACTTTCATACTCGAGCAAGTCATTGGATGATTGGATGGCATCACTGACTCAAGGGACATGAGTCTGAGCAAACTCCTAGAGATGGAGGACAGGAAAGCCTGGCATGCTGCAGTCCATGGTGTCAGAAAGAGTTGGACACAACCTAGCAACTGAACAACAAGATTCAGTGTAACCTTTATTTCCTACAAAAAAAAGCAGTAATTTGTTAGCTACCTCACACAGCCCTATGTTCTAAAAGACAAGCCAGCTTATATCGGATGAAATAAGTTCAATCACTTGTTTTAGAGCAGCTGTTTTTATTTTTTGAGAAATGAGTGTGTGACTGAAGTTCACAGAGTCACAGAGTCAGACACAACTTAGCGACTGAACAACAAAGTGCCTGCTCTGCTCAGCAATGCAAACCTGATTTCAGCTATAATTGTGGATGCACATCCTTCTTTTTAAGTAATAGAATGTATTTTATGGCAATTATAAATAAAACAACTATAAACATTCATGTGCAGGTTTTTATGCGAACGTAAGTTTTCAACTCATTGGTATACCAAGGAATGTGATTGCTGAATCATATGGTAAACATGTGTTTAGTTTTCTAAGAAATCTGTCAACTGTGTTCCAAAGTGGCTGTACCATCTTGCATTCCCACCGACAATCACTGAGAGTCCCTGTTGTTCCACATCCTTGCCAGTATTTGGTTTTGTCAATGGTCTGGACTTTGGCCATTCTGTAGTGGTATCTAATTGCTGTTTTCCTCTACAAGTATCTAATGATATATGATGTTGAGCATTTTTCACATGCTTATTTGCCATGTCTATATATTCTTATTTTTAGGGTGGGTCCTATTATTTTTATTTTTATTGAATTATAGTTGATAAACAATGTTGTATTAGTTTCTGGTGTACAGCAAAATGATTCAGAGAGAGACATGTATCTTTTTCATACACTTTTCCATTATGGTTACAGGGTATTGAAAATAATTCCCTGTGCTATACAGTAGGACCTCGTTATTTATCTGTTTTATACAGATATATTACTTTGGAGCTGCTAATCTCAAACTACTGATTTATCCCTCCACCACACCCTTTCCCATTTGGTTTGTTTTCTGTGAGTCTGTTTCTGATTTGCCCATTTTAAAATCAGGTTGTTATATTTCTGATTGTTGAGTTTTAAGAGTTCTTTGTGCATTTTGGATTATGATCCTTCATCAGATACATCTTTTGCAAATAATTTTCCCACTCAATGGTTTCTATTGACAGAACATTCAGGAGAGCAGAAGTGGCTAATTTTAATGCAATTCAAATTATTCTTTTCTTTCCATGGATTCTACCTGTAATGATACACATAAAAATCATTGTCAAAATCAAGAACATCTAGTATTTTTTTCTTATATTATCTTCTGTATGTTTTATAGTTTTGCATTTTACACATAGGTCTATTATTCACTTGAATTAACATTTGTGAATATTATAAGATAACTTGTGTGCATGCACGTGTGTGAGTGAAAGAGAGAACATTTAGTAATTGCAGAAGCATTTATTGAAAAGACTAGCCTTCTCCATTGAATTGCTTTGCACCTTTGTCAAAAATCAATTGACTATATCTGTCTACCTATTAATATTCCTGGATGCTTTTTTCCATTAAATCATTTGTCTCTGTTTTCATCAGTACCACTCTGTCTTGATCATGGTAGCTTTGCAATGAGTCTTGAAATCAGAGAGAGTCAGTGCTCTGACTTTGTTCTCCTTTTTCAATATCATGTTGACTATTCTGGGTCTTTAACCTCTTCATATACACTTAAGAACCTTATTGTCAATATCTTAAAAAAACCATGCTGAGATTTTGATCGGGATCACATTGAATTTATAGACTAAATTGGGGAGAACTGAAATCTAAACATTATTGAAACTTCCTATTGATAGATGTGGAATGTATTTCCATTAAAAAAAAAAATCTTTTTAGTTTTCTTCACCAGAGTTTTAGAGTTTTCCTCAAATAGAACTTATGCAAATTTTGTCAGATTTCTAAGTACTTAAGTTTTGTTTTAATGTAGATAATATTGTGTTTTTAATGTCAAATTCCAATTGTTCATTGCTAATATTGTTGTTGTTCAGTCACTAAGTCATGTCTGACTCCGCAACCCAATGAACTGCAGCACGCCAAGCCTTCATGTCCCTCACTACCTCCCAGAGTTTGCCCAAGTTCATGTCCATTGCTAGTATATAGGAAAGCAACTGACTATCGCTTGTTCCCTATCATACATGGGAACATGCTAAAATTGCTTCTTTGTTGTTTTTTCATTCTTTGGGATTTTCTACATAGATAATCACACTATTGTCAAACAAAGATAGTTTCATTTCTTCCTTCCCAATCTGTGTAAGTGTTATTTCTTCTTTGTTTTCTTATTGCATTTAGCTAGGTCTTCCAGTTCAGTACTAAATGGGAATAATTAGAGGGGTTATCATGCCTCATACCTGTCTTAGCAGGAAAGCTTCCAATCTCTCACCATTAACAAAGATGTTAGTTGCGAATTTCTGTAAATTTTCTTTATCAAGTTGAGGAAGCTGCTCCTCCATTCTTGGTCTGCTTAGAGTTTTTAAATCACAAGTGGGTTTTAGATGTTCTCAGATGATTTTTATACATCTATCAATATACAATCATGTAACTTCTCTTTAAACTGTTGATGTGATAGGGTACATTGATTTTCATATAGGATACATTAATTGATTTCATATCTTCCATACCTCGAATATATCTTACTTGGATCCAGCATACAATTCCTTTTCTACACTGTTGGAGTCGATTTGCTATATTATGCTGAGACTTCTTGCATCTAAGTTTATGAGGAATATTGGTCCATACTTTTCCTCTTCTGTAATGTCTTTGTCTGATTTTGGAATCAGAGTAATGCTAGCCTCATAAAGTGATTTAGTAAGAATTTCCTTTACTACTATATTCTGGAAGAGATTATAGACAATTGGCATAAATTCTTCCTTGAATATTTCATAGAATTCACCTGTAAACCAAAGTCTTGGATTTTCTCATCTGAAACATAATAATATTGATTCAGTTTATTTAATAGATAAATACCTATTTGGACTATATTTCTTCTTGTGTGCACTTTTTAAATTGTTTTATTGTGGTAAGAACACTTAACATGAGATATAACCTTATAGCTCATTTCTAAAGGCACAATGCAGTACTGGTAACTATAGACACACTTCTGTACAGTAGATATCTAGAACATACTCATCTTGCATTGTGTGCATGCGTGCTCGGTCGTGTCCGACTCTTTGAGACTCCATGGACTATAGCCTGCCAGGTTTCTCTGTCCATAGAATTTTCCAGGCAAGAGTACTGGAGAAGGTTGCCATTTTCTTCTTCAGGGGATCAAACCCGTGCTTCTTGCATCTCTTGCATTGACAGGCAATTCTTTACCAGCTCAGCCAGCAAGGAAGCCCTCACCTTGTGTTACTGAAATCTTATATCTGTTGATTAACAACTGTCCCTTTGTCTTATTCTCTAGGATTTAGCAAACATCATTCAGTTTTTTGATTCTATGAATTTCATTATTTTAGATACTTCATATAAGTGGAATCACGCAGTGATTGTACTCCATAGGTGTCTAAGTTCAGTTCAGTTCAGTTCAGTTCAGTCGCTCAGTCGTGTCCGACTCTTTGC